>CAKNXH010063663.1:272261-290781 GCA_932178445.1 Andricus quercusramuli | reverse complement strand
GGTCTATAAATTTGTCGATTAAGTACTATTGGGTAGGTGAACATATTCCCTGAATTTGAAGAAAATCAAAGAACATGACTTTTAAAGTTGGGGCAGTTGAGAAATAATGCCCCATATACAGATTAGGGTGGGTCGAAAAAACAAAAAATTGGAATTTCAATTTGGGACCAACGGAAAAAGGTGTATTTTTATGTGACAATTTCCTGAAAAAAAAACCTTTTAAAATTGAATAATATCAAGGCCTGCCCCACGCGAAAAATGTACAAAAATTGGGTTTCTCTTATTTTTCTCTGAAAATCGAAATAACGATTTAAAAAGTGGAAAATGCAATATTAAAGTAAATTCTGCAACCTCAAACAGGTACATTTTTATTTACTGTCAGTTTATATGCTGAGATGCAACTCTCAGCTTGTTCCAATTATATAGAGAACATCCCAGGACTCACGATGAGGACATGGTTGCATATTGAGTTCCACTGCAGCCCGTCCCAACCACCCACATCTCAGGGCTTAATGCTATATGCTGCTCTTTACCTCAGTTTCTTTTTGGAAAATTTTGTAATGTGCTTTCGTTTTCATCTTCGACATTTCCTGTCTTGTTCGCAGCCGTGCCCCTATGGATCCATCTCGATTTTTTTATCGACAAACAGAAGCAGCAGCTTCTGTTACTGCTTTGACGCACCGTTCTACACTTTGACTGTGGCGTGGGAAGCGGAGAGCTTCAGTCACAAGAAGATGCCTTCGATGATTAACGAAAGATCTACGATCATCATCAGAAATATGAGCAAGAAATGGTGGAGCTGTGGATGTGTTGAACTTTTGTTTCTTCCAATTTACCATATCGTAATATTCTGTTGAGTTAAATTTTAATTTTGGTTTTTGAAAAGTTCGAAAAGAAAGTAGACTGATCTTTTCTTTTCGGGGCATTCCTCTTTTTCTAGACACTCTTTTCTTATCCTGCTGTTGGTTTGCTTCTTGAATTCCGAGTTGTTTCTTTTTATCATCGTCTCTTGCATTCAGTATAATTTGCAATCTCTTTTCTTACACGGATAGCGTATCATCACAAGTCACAGCCAGTCAAATCGTTTCAGGGTGTGAAAAGAAACTATTTCTTTCAATGACTTCGTATACCGGCATCCTTGAGTGATCCGGAAGGTATTTTGAACGGACGTTCATTTCCAAAACGTGTTTTTCAGCAAACTGTTTTGTTGGTTTACTTTTGATTAGAAACCAGGACGGTGCGTAAACTCTAAGAATGAAAGTCACCAAAAACACCAGGTTTTCTTATGGATTTTCTGTGGAAACGTACAGTAGTAGATCACGAATAGCAGTTGTTAACCAACGTGCATGATTCAGTGTGCCACGCAATTGGTTCTGGATACTGTCCACCTGATCTCGCAGCTCTTAATCCTGGTAGACTGAATCATGCACGTTGGTTAACAACAGATAATCGTGATCTACGACTGTACGTTTCCATAGAAAATTCATTAGAAAACATGGTATTATTGGTGACTTTCAGTCTTCGAGTTTACGCGCCGTCCTGCTTTCTAATCAAAGGTAAACCGACCAATCAGTTTGCTGCAAAACACGTTTCGGAAATGATCGTCCGTTCAAAATACCCTCCGGATCACTAAAGGATGCTACGAAGTACACGAAGTCATTGAAAGAAATAGTTTGTGCGCATACCCTGAAACGATTTTACTGGCTATGATTTGTGATAGTACGCTATCCGTGAGAGAAAAGGAATTGCAAATTATACGGAAAGCAAGAGACGATGAGAAAAAGAAACAGCTCGTAATTAAAGAACCAAACCAACAGCAGGATAACAAAAAAGTGTCTAGAAAAAGAGGACGACCCCGAAAAGAAAAGATCAGTCAACTTCCATTTCGAACTTTTCAAATATAAAAATTAAACTTTAACGCAACAGAATATTGCTACATGGTAGATTGGACGAAACAAAACTTCAACTCACTCACAGCTACACCATTTCTTGCTCATATTTCTGATGATGATCTTTCGTTAATCATCGAAGGCATCTCCTTGTGAATGAAGCTCTCCGCTTCCCACGCCACAGTCAAAGTGTAGAACAGTGCGTCAAAGCAGTAACAGAAGCTGCTGTTTCTGTTTGTGGATACAAAAATTGAGATGGGTTCATGAGGACACGGTTGCGATCAAGACAGGAAATGTCGGAGATGGAAACAAAAGCAAATCACAAATTTTCCAAAAAGAAACTGAGGTAAGAAGTAGCATAAAGCATTAAGCCCTGAAATGTGGGTGGTTGGGACGGGCTGCGGTGGGACTCAATATGCAACCACGCCCTCGTCGTGAGTACTGGGTTGTTCTTTATATCATGGGAACAAGCAGACAGTTGCATCTCAGCATATAAAATGACAGTAAATCAAAATTTACGGGTTTGAGGTTGCAGAATTTACTTTAATATTGCATTTTTCACTTTTTTAAATCGTTATTTCGATTTTTCTTGAAAACGGCTGATCGCACGCAAAAATAAGTGAAATAAAAAAGATGTATTTCGCCGTAATCTAGAAACTTTTCTGATAACATTTTTCAACAAAATCAATACTTTCAGAGAAAAATGAGAAAAACCTATTTTTTGTACATTTTTCGCGTGCGGCAGGCCTTAACATTATTGGATTTTAAAAATCTTTTTCAGGAAATCGTGATACTAATATACACCTTTCCCCGTTGAACCCAAATTGAAATTCCAATTTTTTGTTTTTTTGACCCACCCTAATACAGATTCAAAAGTTAGAAATTCAGAATCTATGGGTATCGACGATTTCAGATACCTAAAAATGTTTCTAAAAATTTTTTAATTAGATCGAATATAATGTATCTTGTAAAGAGAAACAGATACGTCAACACGGACAATATTTTCAGATTCACCTTCAGAGTCATTCAATATATGAATATTATTAATTAATTATAAGTAAAAAGAGAATATGCATAAATAAATATAAATAAATAATACAAATAACCTGGTAAATATAAAAGGGATTAGGGTTTATGTCATACCATTCTTGGACCCCTAATAAAACGATTATCCTTCGAACCCAAGCTCTGACGATTTCTGAAAATTTCTCATGAATTCTGACTTTTCCTGACGATTTCTGTCGAGAAACGTAACAAAAGTGGTCAGAAATGGTCTGAAGTCCTGACTTTTTTTTTAGTAGGGGACTTTATAGCCGTACAGTATTACGTGCAAAGTTGCTTAAATCTGTATTACGAATATTGTTAATTTGATTTAAAATATTCCTTTAACCCTGAATTACCTTGTTGATGAATCGAGTTCAAAATTATCATGCGGTTAACTGTTTGAGGAAAAACGTGCGACACATCCTCTATCTTCTTTATGACTTCGTACATTTCTGATACCTGAAACAAATTTAGAAGGATTTATTAACAGCCGAATTATAACACAGAAAATAATGATATCTTCACATAGGTTACGATGGCAATTAGTTGCAGTAGAATCTTAAAGTTGTCCAATATCGGGACCCGGAAACCTATAAACTGTACAAGGAAGTTATTGGCCACATCTTTTTGCCAAAAAAAAAACCACTGATTTCAGGGCTGTTATTCTATGCTGTGCAGGTCACTGTGGACTCGTTAATACAAAAAATAACTAACAAGAAAAAAACATTGCTGCTATACAAAGCTCGAGCAGTAACGGTTTATCACTGCCACTTTTCTCAATTTCCTATGTTCCGGGATTAGGAGCACGGAGCGCGTTTTGAATTTTGACACATGATAGTAAGGTTATGAAACGGTACTTGGGACTTGGCTTGTAGGCATGGAGATGGCAGCGCTTCGTATGCGATCCATGATTGCCGGAAGCCTTATAACCCTGTTTACTGGGAAATAATATTACTTTATTTCCCTAGGGAAATAAAGTGTACCCCCTACACAGATTTCTTTCACTGGTCGGTAAACGGGAATTTACCACTCGCGAAATAGGTGGCGTGAAGTTTCCATAACTCGCACGTGTTGCATAAAAGTCTTTTACCGATATTCAGTATTAACATAGGTTTTGGTTTGAAAAAAAAATAAATACATAAATAAAAACTCTTTGGCAAGTGAAATTTCACAGCAACCAACGAGTAACCTTATTCAGTTCACATAATGCGTGCTTATGTTGTTTTTGATACGACGATACGACACTGGTCGATACTCAGTGCGCAATTCTCCTTGCTACAGCTTGGAGGTAGACCTTACTGATAATTCGGAGCCCTTGAAGGCTGAACAGGCTTATAGTGGGGTCTTAAAATATATCCTTCAAAATATAAATCAAATTTTTGAAAAAATTTTGTATATAATTATTAAAATTTTGAAAAATGAAACTAATTTAGAAAAGTTTGGATGAAAGATGATTCTTTGTGCGATAACTTATCTACACGAATTTTGTCGAACAAACTGTCAAAGATGTTTATTTGTTTTTGTAGGTGGAATAAGCTGCGTTAAAAAATCTATGCGTTCACGGTGGTCAGGAAGGACGAATAGGTATTACAAAAGTGGCAATAAAATCGGTTCGCGGGATGATATTCGGGCACGAATATACATAGAAAATCCGTTCGAATTGAAATCCTAGCTGATCCTGTTTTCGAGAGATCGGAAAATTACGTATTTTAGCTATTTCTTCAATGGAACTTAATGAGCTGTACCTTAAGTATGCATTTAAATGCTTACATAATTATTATTTTTATAGTAGGTATGTGTAGAATAGATAAATATGTATATGTATGTTTAACACCTTTGTATATATATACTTGATATTATATACCTGAATATTCGGGCAGCAGTCTCCGTTGGTCACACGTTACTTACACTCGTCTCAGCAATAGTCCAAACAAAATGTACGTATCTTGTGAATAAATTGTATTTTCATAAATAAGGTGTTTAAGGGACTCGTCGAGACTACTGTCGAGCGGGAGACGCTCGAGATTTTACACTTTCCCACTCCCCTGGACAAATTTTTAGGCGAATGCGAGCACTTATAATGAAAATCCGGCTGAAGACGGTAGGGGGTATCCGAGATTTAAAAAACCACAAGATTCAGTGATTTAGATATTTAAAAACCAGGGACCCGTTCGAAACTTTTGTTTCAACGTCATATGTCACATGTCTGCCTTTTAATATTAAAATAAGATGCACAAGGATTCGAATAAACTATTTTTTACAATTACGCGTAAATAACAAATTTCGTTACAATTTCGGCATTTTAAATAACGTAACTGCAGCATTATTAACGTTAATAATGATGCAGTTCCTCTAATGTCGCAATAAAGATACTGGATATCAAGAATAGATTCATAGGTAGGTTCAACAGGTTTAATTTTTTAAAATAGATTTTTACTATACTGCTGAAGCGTAACAAATATTCACTTTATTTAGATTACGATATTAAAAATGCCGAAATTGTAACGAAATTTGTTATTTACGCGAAATTGTAAAAAATAGTTTATTCGAATCCTTGTGCATCTTATGTTATTATTAAAAGGCAGACGTTTGAAATATGACGTTGAAACAAAAGTTTCGAACGGGTCCCTGGTTTTTAAATATCTAAATCACTGAATCTTGTGGTTTTTTAAATCTCGGATACCCCCTACCGTCTTCAGCCGGATTTTTATTGTAAGTGCTCGCATTCGCCTAAAAATTTGTCCAGGGGAGTGGGAAAGTGTAAAATCCCGAGCGTCTCCCGCTCGATAGTAGTCTCGACGAGTCCCTTAAACACCTTATTTATGAAAATACCATTTATTCACAAGACACGTACATTTTGTTTGGACTATTGCTGAGACGAGTGTAAGTAACTTAAGTGTGACTAGACTGTGCTGTATCAGCTGACCGACTCGTATCAATCGGTCGCCTCGAGGGAAGCTTGTGTGATCGTATATGTGTATGCGAAGTAACGTGTGAGCTTGTGGTGACCAACCAAATAACTATAAAGCCACCTGAAATTGGTTATTGTACCTGAATGATTCCCGCAAGAGAAGCTCAACTCAGAACCAGCAATAGTTATTGAGGCAGCCCTCGTGACTAAGATCGCCGCGGTAAAACCTGGTAACATTATCCCGAGGTTTCAGGACTGCAATTTCAAAAACAACTTGCTTACCGTCATTTGCTCAGACGAGACGTCTAGGGCATGGCTCATCGAGGTAGTTTGAAACCATGAGAAGGTGAAAGAAACAAAACTATTGCTTTTAAAGACCTTCCCAAGCCCGTGAAGTTTATAGCATGAATACCTGTAACTTCCGACGAACCATCATCCATCCTCAAAAGGTTGACAGTCCAGAACCCCAAGTTAAAAATGGAGGAGTGGACCACCATGGATGCCAAAAAAAGACGCCAAGGCAACCCAGTTAGTTTTAAGTGCGGACCCTTCAGTAGTCCAAAGCATCGAAAAGTTCGACTGTAAACTGTATCTGGGGTTGAGAAGAATCCAGATAAAAATACTTTCTAAACCAAAAGAGCCGGCGTGGACAATGGAAGAGCAGCTGCCCTCGGAACAGCCTATAGATAACGCTGATTCTTAAATGAACAGCGTGAAATCCCCGGATTTGAAGTACATCCGAAATTGATCTTCACCACTGTAAATCTTCTTCGGTCATCTTAAGTAGACGTATTATAGTGGAACATACGGCCTTTCCTCTCATTCAAGAACCTCGGTGTTATAAAGCATAAACAAAAGTCATGAGCCAGAAATACGGTTTTATAATCTACAATAGAACTGATGAAAATCCTAGCACAGCAATTTACGTCAAAATGGATATCCGTTATATTTGCTTACCTAGATTCTGTACTAAAGACCTGGTAGAGATTAAAATCGAGCACCAAAAAGGAGGAAGACGTCAATCCATGATGATTTATTCAGCATACTTGCCTAGATTTGCTCTAGACTCACTGCCATCAGGGGAATGAAGACGTTTGGTGGAGTAGTGCAGTTCGCAAGGATGACCATTGATCATTGGATGTGATGCGAAGGCGCACCATACAATACGGAATAGTAAGAACATCGACAACAGGGGTGAATACCTTTTAGATTACCTTTTAACTACAGAGGTCACCATATTGAATTGCGGAAATACACCAGCTTCTATGAAAACTAGATGCCATGAGGATCACAGGCATATCTGATTTTCACTGACAGCTAACAAGTCTGATCTGATTAGGTATAGGAACCCAAGAGCGACTGACTGGGATAAATATGTGACCGTCCGCGAAGAAAGGGACCTAATGCGTCAAAGCTGAATTTTACAGGACGGGCGATCGTAGCAGAGCCCGAAAGCCAGCAGTTGGGTAGTGGGGATGAGTCTACGAAAAGCAGCCCCTCCACTTACCACTGCACTTTTAGGCACGAGCAAGTAGAGCTCACGGACACGTCGCGTACAGCTGTAGTGGTAAATGGTGTGGCTGGCTTTCGTAGGCTTCTCGTTCGGTCTCCCCGTACGCTTATCATGCCTATGCTTGTAGCTTAATAACAAGAAAATTAATTACCTTAAAAAATTCTGCTTATTGGAAATGAAAAAGTAGCTCAGAAACTATCGATTGGCGTAAGAAAATGAAAATTGATTTTTTCCGCCTTAGGTCCCTTTCTTCGCGGACGGTCACATATAGGGAACATCTTGGAGGGTCAGTGGAAATTATTAATAGAAAGATAGGATTAATTGATCAGCTGGAGTTTGGTTTGGATGTAGTGAATATGGTCGTATGTAAATCTTATGAGGATAATTGTCCTGTTCGTATTATAAAGTCAGACAGGGGAATGAGGAATTCCACCTTGGTGGAATTATAGACTTCAGGCCTTGAAAAAAGAAACTAGGAGACGATTTAATAGAGCCAGGAAAACTGGAAAATAAGATTTTTATTATGTTAGTGTAGCAAGATATACTAACGAAATACAATCGGCTGAAAGGAACTCATGGAGGGGGCATTGTCAGGCATTCATACTGTACGTAATACTGCGAAACTCCAGAGAGCTTTAAAGAAAAACCCTCCATGTCAACTGAGGACATTGATTTTGCCAACAGGTGACATGAATCAAACAGCTAGCGAAATCCTCGAACCCCTCACGCTAGGGTGCTTGTTAAAAACAAGATTTTTAAAATGTCAAAAAGGTAATTCATATTTGTGTTCTGTGTCACGAGACGATGTCATACAAAAAAAAAATCAGCTCGATGGGATAATTTTTAATGGTCGCTCAACCATCACGAAGTTTCGAAAACTTTCCTAAAATTTTGTAAGGTATGACTCAAACAGCTAGGCACATCCTGATAGCGGATAATAATACATAACACGTTAAAAAGTCAATAAGACAGTGCATATAGTCATTTGTGCCTAGAAACTACGTTTGGTGAGCCGCCTGCGTGACCTTGACCGCTAGGGGCGGCTTGACGCTCCTGCAGCGTTAGACTAGTGACTCGCATCAGACCGATTGTTGTGGCATTTGGTCGGCCGAGTGATTTTTTTGTTTTAGTGTCCGGTTGTGAGTCTTAGCACAGTGTGTGCAACTGTGCGTAGAGTACGGGAGCGTATTTAGTGTATGTAGTGCAAGCAGTGTAAGTAGTATAAGTGACATAGTAAGATCGCAGTATGAGTTCCAAAGAGAGGAAATCCGTACGTGCAACAGAAGTTCGCTCCCTTCACCTAAAGGAAACATCCGCGCTCCCATACTCAACTAAATTACCAACTAAGAGGGAAGTACTAGGTGTGTTTCTTTATGTTCCTCTTACTAAAAAAAAGACCCTCCCTGAAGCCGCCGATGAAGTAGTGCGGGAAGTGTATGTTACATATGAGAAGGCTCGCTTGCCTGTGCAAGACCCGAAAAACATTGCCAAGAAGCTAATCACACTTTACAAGCAGTATGCGAGGCTTAAGAAGAACAGAGCTCGGAGTACCAGTACTCAACTAAGGAATGAGCAAAAAAACCCTCATCCTTTGCCGAAGATGTTCACTTTTATGAACAGCAGTTATGGCCAGGTACGTTTGCATTTGCATTATTTAAAACTAAATATTGCATTTCTTCTAATCTTTCTTATCCAACTTTTTGAAAAAATGGCTTTGGTACTTTCTTTTAAGAAAGAGCCGAAGAAATGCAATACTTGGTTTTAAATAATGCAAATGCAAACGTACCTGGCAATAACTGATGTTCATAAAAGTGAACTTCTTCGGCAAAGGACGAGGGTTTTCTTGCTCATTCCTTAGTTGAGTACTGGTACTCCGGGCTCTGTTCTTCTTAAGCCTCGCATACTGGTTGTAAAGTGTGATTAGTTTCTTGGCAATGTTTTTCGGGTCATCGGCGGCTTCAGGAAGGGTCTTTTTTTTTAGTAAGATGAACATAAAGAAACACACCCAGTATTTCCCTCTTAGTTGGTAATTTAGTTGAGTATGGGGGCGCGGATGTTTCCTTTAAGTGAAGGGAGCGAACTTCTGTTGCACATACGGATTTCCTCTCTTTGGAACTAATACTGCGATCTTACTATGCCACTTACACTACTTACACTGCTTACACTGCTTACACTACATACACTAAATACACTCCCGTACTCTACGCACAGTTGCACACACTGTGCTAAGACTCACAACCGGACACTAAAACAAAAAAATCACTCGGCCGACCAAATGCCACAACAATCGGTCTGCTGCGAGTCATTAGTCTAACGCTGCAGAAGCGTCAAGCCGCCCCTAGCGGTCAAGATCACGCAGACAGCTCATCAAACGTAGTTTCTAAACACAAATGACTATATGCACTGTCTTATTGACTTTTTAACGTGTTGTGTATTATCATCCGCTATCAGGATGTGCCTAGCTGTTCAACTCGTACCTTGCAAAATTTTAGGAAAGTTTTCGAAACTTCGTGATGGTTGAGCGACCATTAAAAATTGTCCGATCGAGCTGATTTTTTTTGTATGACATCGTGTCGTGACGCAGAACACAAATATGAATGACCTTTTTGACATTTAAAAAATTTTGTTTTTAACAAGCATCCTAACCTCACGAAGGTGCACTTTCCTGGTTCCGAATCTGGATACCTGTAGGAGGGAGGGGCTGTTAGGTCAAACCCCTCTCACGGCTTACAGCATAGGGCCAATGTGGATGACTGGAAAATGGCAAGCCAGATAGTAACACAATCAAAAATTATATAGGTCGTCCGGCGTTTCGACCGATTCAAGGCCGTTGGGAAAGACGGTATATTCCCGGCTCTGATTCAAGAAGGTTTGGATGTTCTGATGGGACCGATGTGTAATATTTTTAGGGCTTGCATGGCTATGGAATATGCCCATGTGGCATGGAGGAAGGTCAAAGCGAAATTTATATTAGCCGGTGGGACTCCTACTATGAGGCGCAATCACTCAGACCAATTAATCTTAACTTCCTTCATGTTGAAGACATTAGGAAATTTAGTCGATTTTCATAAGAAGGAGGAAACCCTACCAGATGACCCCTTCACAGTACTCAGTTTGCCTCACAGAAAGCGTGGCGAGAGGCATAGAAGGTGCCTTGAGTAACACACCTACGGAATCTACATTCAATTCTGCTGAGAGACATGGTGTGTGTTGGTACCATTGTGAATAGGTGGATGCGCTCTGTTCTATGAGGTATGATTTTCCAGTCTTCGCACCACGGTTGCAACGTGTGAGCGAAGTTAAGAAGAGGGTTTCCGCAGGGAGGAGTTTTATCCTCCACCCCGTGGGCCCTCGTCATTGCTGATTTTATTCGTAGGTTAAATAAATCAGGTTCGTACATGAGGACATGTAGATGACCTTGTTATACTGGTAAGAGAAAAGCATGAGGTAGAAACAAACGTTAGTGGCATTGTTTTTATTTTCTTTTTTAATTTTTGCTCGTTACGGGCATAATATTTACAACAGATTTACGCATAGAATATGGAACTAAATACATTCTTAGTTGTAGTATTTCTAGCCGGTTTTTTTAAACTAGGTATGATTATACTGTTGCTGCTTAAAAAACTAATATTAAGTTAAAATTATTTCAAAATACATTTTGTATTCATGATTATTTTTAGGGTAAGATTTGCACTAAAATTACCTTCTATATAGAAGAAAGGGTAAGTGGAGATAGGGGATGGAATTACGGATGGGTTATATTAATGTGAAGGAGAGAAGTGGTTCTGAAACTTTACTGAAAGTTTTCTTTTCAAATTTGGATTTTACACCATTCACTTTAAATACAGTTTACATTCCATTGCAAATTTTGTTTTAGTTAAAATTTCATGTATTCAGATAAAATTGGTAGTATTTCGAAATTGTGGACTACAGTCCAATTCTGAATTTAAAAAAAGTTTACTAACATTCCTATCTGGATAAATTCACATGGAAACAACACCCTATACACAGTTTAGGCGTTACTTGCAAAATTTAATTTTTGAAAATTACCAAAAAACAATGTTTTTAAACAAGAAGTTCAGAAAAAAGATTTCAATCATGTTTTCTCTACCTGAGGATCATGATCAATCGACTTCTTATACGTTCTTTTGTAGCCAGAAAGGAATACAAGCATGTTGCGACAAAATAAACTTATTTCGAAATACTTAAAGAACCGTTCCTAACATTGAAAAATGAAACAGGAACTTTCCGTAGGTCTCTCCAAGAAGAAATACTTTCAGTTTGAACTTTTGCAAAACAAATTTTCAAACATTTTTTGATGTAAAAGTCTGATTATTTACAATAAAATGAAATCTTATGTTATTTTTTAGATAAATATTTTTTATTTGCAAATTTGGATTTTAACCAATTTTTTGTACAAATGGAAGTTAAGACCTACTTTTCAATCAACAATTTTTCACCTCTTCGCTATATATTTTTTCAATATTCTTTGCTTTTATCTTGTATGAACTAACATATTGATCAAAATGAATAAGTAGATGGTGCATAATATCTACATTTGTATTTCTGCGATCGTTCATTCTGCTATTTTCTAGCCTGGCTTTTCTAAATATTTTGTTGTTTGCCTCTTGCCGTTCTTCTGATAATGCACCGATTGGAATATTGAAAGATTCGATGATATCTGCTCCGTGAAATAGAATTCTGTGAACAGATGGGGGAAGTTTATACCAAGAATATACTCACAAACATTCACTGGCTGTTGCTAAACAATATTGTTTAAATTCTTGAATATTCGTCTTACTTTTACTCGAAAGAACTTGCAAAATAACATTAAAACGATAAATTAGGTTTGCATCTATTCCTACAGCTTTACCTACAGCTTCAGACTTTTCAAAAAAAGCTCGAGCAACGTTTCCTGTATTACTGTTGCCTGCTCCTTGCTTGACAAAATCAACTTTTATGGACAGTTTTTGCAGAGCAGCTTGTATAAGTTTTTTTCTTTATTTTTTTGCAACATTTTAAATCAAATGACAGTTCCAAATTTGTATTCTTAAAGGTAAATTGATACATTTTTTCTTTATCCAACAGTTCTTCACAATAAGAAAGTTCACTTTTCACTAAATCTTTCGTTTCTTTAGCAAATATAAACTTGACCGGACGGCAATAGTCAACCGAATCGGGTGTTTCATTTTCCCATACAATATCACCATCAACCTTTAATTACAATGGAGCCATGGAAATTAAGAAGACGGATGCATCACTTCCTTCATCTACGCTCATCTCTGATTCGCTCCCTTCATTTTCTACAACATTTCTTTCTTCAATGCTAGCACTCCATTTCTGTCATGTTGTTTGCTGATACGATGCCATATTTTCCTACCAGGGCTAATTTTTTATTTCTCATACTTTAAAACGTGTTTTCATCTAATAATGTAAGTATCCGTTTAGTTGTGTGTTCTAACAAAGATATTAAGTGGATGCTAGCTCCTCCATCGGTAACATCGATGTTAGTTCTTGTTTAGCTTTAACGATATCTGAATACGGTAAAAATTGTATTCCGCCATTTAATTTTTTTTCCATGAGCTACAAGTTTACCATGCCTTTTCTGCGAAAGACGCAAATCCATGAACATAGCTAAGGTGTGACTCTTATTTGTTTTTGTTTTAATATTTAAATCGTCATCTTCTGCATGCTTTCTTCCATCTTTTCTTTTTAATTTCAAAGCTTGAAAAAACTCTTCTTCAGAGAACTGCTCACACATTTCAAGAATGCACCTTCTTTTTGGTACTTTCAGTACCCTGTGCATAAGAAAAAGAAGGTCGGCCCACTTTTTTTTTTAAGCTACTTACAACTTCTATTTCTTGTATCTGAACTTGATCATTAGGTGTATCATCTTCATACGCGTCGAAATCAGTCTGTAAAATTTTTTCGTATTTCGACAAGAACTTAGTTTTTATTCTTCGAACACTTTGCCACTTTCGTTCGTGTTGCGGGGAAAAGTGAACGTAAGTTTTTTCGTTATAATTTCTAATTGCACCTGGTTCAAATTATGCGAAGATTGAATATTTGCATTAATGATATCAACATATGATAGCTTTTGGTTTTTATCTCGAGTCCACAGCATTTCACACAAAACAAGGTACTTTGTTGTATATATCAACATTGTAAATTAATTCGAAAAGAACTGTATATACAAGGACCATATAACCTCGAGTCATGTCGCGCTAGCTGTACGCATATTTGCAGCGATTCATTTGTTATTGTTTTGAAATTCCTTTTACAACTCGAATGATTTTTCAATTGTCGATGACAAATTTCAAAATGTCGCTGAGATAAACTATAATATATATCCTCTTGCTACAATATTTTAAATGAAATAATTTAATTTTTTGAATAACATTTTTTATTGAAACATTATTATTATTACAAAACACTCTTCATATAAACTGTAAAGCCAAATACCTTAAACCCATAAATCCATGAACCCATAAGCCCTAAACTTAAAACCCATGAACCCTACATCCATGAACCGTAAACCCATGAACCCTAAACCCATAAACCATAAGCCCTAAACCCTAAAGGTTGGTGGGTTTGTGGACTATTCTGCATGATGTTCTTATATGTTGAGTTTTATGAACATGGGGTTTGATGTTTGTGGGTTTGCTGTTTGTGGGTTTGCTGTTTGTGGGTTTGCTGTTTGTGGGTTTGCTGTTTGTTGGTTTTAAGGTATGTAGATTTGTGGTTTTAGGTTTATGTGTTTGAGGTTTGTGGGTTTATGGGTTTAAGGTTTGTGGGTTTGAGGTTTTTTGGGTTTGAGGTTTGTGGGTTTACGGGTTTGAGGTTTGTGGGTTCGAGGTTCGTGGGTTTGAGGTTTGTGGGTTAAAGGTTTGTGGGTTTGCTGTTTGCGGTCTTGTGGAGTTGTGGTTTTAGGTTTACGTGTTTGGGGTTTTAGGTTTACGTGTTTGATTTTTGTGGGTTCGGGATTTTAGGTTTATGGATTTGTGAGTTTGAGGATTGTAGGTTCATGGGCTTGGGGGATTTATGTTTGTGGATTTGAGGTTTATGCGTTTGAGGTTTGTAGGTTTACGGGTTTGGAGGTTTGTGGGTTTTAAGTTTGTAGGTTTGAGGTTCGTGGGTCTGAGATTTGTAAGTTTGAAGTTTGTGTGTAAAGATATTACCGATTTCATGCTTTTAAAAGTTTCGAAATTTCGTGGTTCAGCTACCTTGGCATGTTCATATTTTTTTAGGTTAGTTTTTTGCAGAAAACGAAAAAAGTAGCAGTCTTACATGAAATTATAATTCGTTACAAGTATTTTGAAAAAAATTATTAGAATCGGTCAAAAATTGAGCAGTCAGCAGAATTTCGAAAAAAAATGTGTAAAAAACTCACTGTGCGACGGCGCCCTGGCTGTAGGTGAATTCGATTTCGTAATTGAGCGTGACATCCCAGGCATGAGAGTGGCATCCAAGTCAAAGAAGGATTGTATTCTTCAACAATAATTCTCAGAAGGGCCTTCAATTAGGGAGACAGCTCGTGCCTGATCGCCTGTAGGGGGTACTCACTGGCAGGGAGTTACCCGGAGGTATGCACGTAGCTGATTATCGACAGCCCCCTTACGGGACTATCCAATCCTGTTGGAAAGGTAGGGGTCGACTCCTGTGGGGAGTGGAATCACCACTGGCTCCCGATATGTTGAGATCTAAATAGGAAGGATCTGCATTCCGAGGATCAGCGTACCTTTCGGGGGTGTTCCTGGGGCCTGGGGGAGAGACTTGTAGAGTGAGTACGGCGCCGTCGGATGGTGTCGCTCACACGTGGTGACGCGTGGCTAAAACGGTCGCACTGATTCGTGGCTTCCAGGGTGATGTCGGGTTCTCCTAGTTGGAGATGTCGACTTTCGCCGTAACGGACGTGATTTTCTACATAGCGACGATGGGATTCTCCCGAGCGATGGGGATCTTCGAGTACGCGGAAGTGACACTATCCGTGGTGAAGATGGCGTTCTTCGTGGCGATGAATTCTCCTAGCGAAACAAGAGTAATCTTCTTCGTAACAGGGATCGATTCAGTCGCTGCTATAAACGTAGCATGCAAGTGATGGAAGTTAGGGTCCCGGAATAAAATAGACAAGTGGAAAAGCTACAAAAAACTCCAAAACTCCAAAGTAAAAAAATGTTTGGTTAACGTTATATTCAAAACATGATAATTTGAGGAAAAATGATATATTTTTAGCTCCCTAAATTTTCAAATTATAAACATAAATCAAAAAAGGGCGGGACAGGATATTAAACGATTGCAAAAAACATACGGTCTTCTACAAAGACCAATGCTTACGTATTTAAATAGGGCTCCCATTTAAGAAATAAATATTTTTATTATAATATACTTTTACCACCTAAATTCACATATTTCAACAAAATAATCAACCCCTTTTTTCATATAACATTTTTCTGAATTCCCAAAAGAATTTATAGGTTTAAAATATTAAAAACTGGCAAAGATTCGGAGTACTAAGGTTACTTACTGTCCATAAACAGCGTTGAATATAGAAAAGATAACAATAACAAGATAACAATGACATGACTGAGACCTTGAAATTTAAGGAGTACAACTTTTATGAAAGAAATATTTTTTTAAAAGGGCAACAGTGTTATTGCTGGGGTCTGTTTAAGAATCAACGTCTCACTAACGCAAAATAATTGATCTTCAGTAAATAAACGATAATGAATATCGATTAATTATTTCATTAAGAATGAATAAAAAGTTGTCAGAAACATGGTATATTTTACTTAATTAAGCCTTGAAATGTAACTTTTACAAGAAAATAAGATTTTCTTATAACACATTACGAAACTTTGATTAGATTCACTATATAGTTTCTATTTTCCTATGTTCTATAATATTCAAATGTAGAAAATACCAAGGTAAATCACACTTATGGCCACGTCTCACAACCATGGGATGGATGGTCACAGGGCACGATGAAATCACAAAGACAGGCCGGAGAAACCCTCGTGTATCTTGAGGACACGAAGCGACCCAAGGATGACAGTTTTCTGCATCCACCTAGCAAGTGCCTTGGCATATTTTTGGCACGCGGGTATGGCTTTAAGGTTACGAACCAGTGATAGTTTCGCACCTCCGACAACACCTATCACAAGGACAATTACTTGTTCCGAATATGTTGGGTACAGCCGTTGCAGCTCTCTTTTAAGGTCTTGATACCTCTCCTCCGTTTCTTTCTTCTTGGTAGTGATGTTGTATTTGGACGGAGCCGACAATTCGATCACGAATATAGTTCGTTTCTCGAACTCTTAGAGAATACCAAAGATATTAGTACCTAGATGCGGCAAGGGATTAGTAGGGCCACATACCGGTAGTTGGCGCTCCAGGCAAGTTTGTGGTCGTGGCCACATACCTGTAGAGGCGCTGTGAAAGCCGCTTATTTTCGTGGCGCCAAGTCGTAGATTTTTAAATCCATATTTTTAATAATCTACTTTTCTTCCAAAAATTCGGGAAAATATAATTAGGACAATAATCAAAGAGTTTCTTTAAATTACTGAAAACTGATTCGTTGTTGTATGAGTCCTTAAAATGTACATATTTAGTAACTGTGCCTTCATATATTATCCAAAATTATTCCTATTGTTCTATAAAAGTCCAAATTGTTCAAAATCCCGATATTATTCTTCCTTCTTAGAAAGTTTTAAATAATAATTTAGATATATTACGAACTTCTGTTAAAATTTGGACTTTTGTAACAAAATGGATCCAGGGACCAACCAAAAAATACCGAAAAAATGAATACCCAATACATAAATTGATGAGAAGTAAAAATACCGAATTATAAATGTCAGAATTTTTTAAATTATAAAATTCAATTTCATTGAATCATAAGATTTTAAAATTGCACAATTAACAAATAATAACAGATTTTTTTTTCTTCTAATTTTCATGAATAACGCCCGAAAATTTGTTCGAATCCACACAAAAATGGATCCATTGAAAAAAAAAAATATAATATTTAGAAGTGGCGCAAGCCCCATGAAGTTTAGCACGTATTTCCCACAAGAAAAAATACGATTTTGTAAATTTTATTCAGATTCCTCAATATTAGTTCAATCGATTTGAAACTCAACATTACTCTTCATAATTAGCTATAGAATACAGATAAATAATTATTTTTCACATTTCACTCCCATAAGTCTGTTTTATATGCTGTACCAAAAAGTCCCCATAAGTGAAAAATTAGGTTTTACGAGTTTTTGACGCTAATTATGTTTTTTTTACGGGTTTTGAATACAAATTGGCCCTTATACATCGAATAATACTTTTTGCTGACAACTAGATGTTTATATAAATTAGTCGAACAATATATTATTGTTTTTAGTTTTCTCTTTTAATAGAGTTGGAAAGTCGTGTTTTTTCGAATTTTTCAATTTATTATAAACTTTTCAGTTAAATCAAGGCAATAATTCAACAAAAATAATGTTTGTACTAAAATCCTGAGGTCTCACATACCACTGTATGTTTGGTTAACCAAAAATTTTGTTTCGAATTTTTATGAATAACGCCCGGAAATTTGTTCCAATCCACGCGAAAATAAATCACACAAAAAAGAAAAAGTAAAAATGATATTTAGAATTGGCGCAAGCCCAATGAAATGTAACACGTAAAAATGTAACAGAAAAAAATACGTTCTTGTACATTTTATTAAGAATCTTCAATATTAGGTGAATCAAGTTGATACTCAACATTTGTCTTCACAATTAGCTATACAGGGTGTCCCAGTACTCAAAAAACATATTTGTATTTTTGAATTCTAACAAAAAAATGGCGTCGAAAATAATTATAAAAAAATTGTTCTAAAGTTAATAATTACCGAGTTATTAACAATTAAAGATTAACCAATCAGAAGCACGCGTTAGAAGGTCGACAGTCCATGTGCCATCGACAAGAGTGTGTGCATAAGCAAGTTCATTTCGTATAATTTTTCCTCGGATCGCTTTTGCAGTAGGTTGTGACTCTGGTGCAACTTCACACGTCAACGAGATACAAAAATGGAAAAAGATATTTTCCACAATCAACAAAATTCGACAACATTCTCATGAATTTTGTAAATTCCCTTGAAATTTGTAGAATTTTCGAGTACTCAGTGGAATT
>CAKNXH010063663.1:257089-267261 GCA_932178445.1 Andricus quercusramuli | reverse complement strand
AATTCCACTGAGTACTCGAAAATTCTACAAATTTCAAGGGAATTTACGAAATTCATGAGAATGTTGTCGAATTTTGTTGATTGTGGAAAATATCTTTTTCCATTTTTGTATCTCGTTGACGTGTGAAGTTGCACCAGAGTCACAACCTACTGCAAAAGCGATCCGAGGAGAAATTATACGAAATGAACTTGCTTATGCACACACTATTGTCGATGGCACATGAACTGTCGACCTTCTAACGCGTGCTTCTGATTGGTTAATCTTTAATTGTTAATAACTCGGTAATTATTAACTTTAGAACAATTTTTTTATAATTATTGTCGACGCCACTTTTTTGTTAGAATTCAAAAATACAAATATGTTTTTTGAGTACTGGGACACCCTGGAGAAGACAGATAAATAATTATTTTTTAAATATCACACCCATAAGTCTGTTTTATATACTGTACCGCTGGACCAATTGGTTGATTATCCGTAATTGGTTGGAAATCTTATTGTTGTGAATTTAACTAATTTCTTGAAAATTAATTTTTTTAACTTAGTTTTTTCAACTCTGATTTTAATAAATCCATCTTTTATGCAAACTTTATATTTTCCAGTTAAATATTCAATTATTTTTGGTGAAAATGATATTTCAAAGTTTAAACTTTAAGTCATTTATGAAAAATTCGTCTTTTGTTTATAAAACTAATCTTCTTGCTTGAGAATTCATTTTTTCGATGAAAATTAATTTTTTTTACTGAAAATTTAACTATTCCATTTTTTATTGTAAATTTCTCAGCTAAAATTTTGTGTTTTTGGTGATAAATTCAAATACTTGGTTGAAAATTTAACTATTTAACTATTCATTAATTTTGTTGAAGATTGGCCTTTTTCGGTACATTATTTAAGTTAATAATTGATCTCTTTATTCAAAAACTTGACAATTTTGTTCAAAAATTTTTTTTTTCTTGAAAATACACTATTAAAATAAAAAAGCAACTATTTTCTTGAAAATTCGTTTGCTTCTTTGCGGAAAAATCAATTTTTTTAACTCAAAATGTGGCTATTCCATTTTTAATTGAAAATTCATTATCAATAGTTAAAAATTGAACTACCTGGCAGAAAGTTGAAATGCTTTGTTAAAAATTCAATTTTTGGTTGAAGATACATTCTTCAAGTTACAGATTTATCTCTTTGTTTGAAAATTCAACCATTTTATTGAAAAATCGTTGTTTTTTGTTGAAAATGTATTTGTAATTGAAAATTAGAATATTTCAGTTAGAGATTACTCATTGTATTTGAAAATTCTATTATTTGGTTGAAAATGTATCTTCTCAGTGGGACATTCAGCTGCTTTGTTGAAAATTCAACTACTCTGTTGAAAATTCGTCTTTTCTTGTGGAAAATTACTCTTTCTGGTTGAAAATTCAAATTCTGAATTTAAATTTTATTTGCTAAAAGGTTCATTTGCTCTATTCAATGTGGTAAAAATTAAATATATTTAACAAACATAATTAATTATTATTATTCTTTATTACTATCTTCTTCTACATAATGACGCTAGATAGTTGCGGGTTTTTCTGAAATTTTCAGCTTACCTGTGACTTTTTATCTAAAAACAAATAATAAATATTAATGTTTAGAAAAAGTATCTTAGTTACTACTTCAGGGAAAATTCACATTTAATATGACCAATATAGAAAATTCGAAGAATATTTCAAAAATCTGTTTTTTTTTCAGAAAAATATATCTAAGGAAAATAAAGATATTGTTTGAAGAATGATTCTCTCTATTGTTTATTTATTATTGTTAAATTACTCAAAAGCCAAGGCAAAGTTCAAAATTTTAGAAAAAACAGCAATTTTCTAGTAATTATCTAGGAGTAGATAGTTATAAGCAAATATAAATTGTTTAAACAACTATTTTTATTAACTTGCAATAATTATTACCATACTAAGTGAAAAGAGGGCAAAAAATTAAAAATTTGAGGAAAAAAACTGCAGCTGTCTGGCATTAACATAGACGAGAATTGTTATTAATGAAAACAATTCGTTTAAACAATTACTTTTTCTCAGCTTAAATAATTATCAACTCACTTCATCTAAAAAGGTAACAAGAAATTGAAATTTTCAGGAAAAACCACAATTTCTAGCATTGTTTAAAGATAATATTATTAATAATAATAATAAATTGTTCAGACAATTATATTTGTTCGTAATAATTAACAACATTGAAAAATCGTATTTTAGTAGAAAAATTGTCTATTTTATTTAAAGTTAATTCTTTCCATTTAAAAAGTCTACCATTTTATTTTTAGTTCCGAATTCATCTCTTTTGGTTAAAAGTTCTAGTGTTTGGTTGAAAATTTAATTATTGAATTTAAAATTCAACTGATTGGTTGAAATTTGAACTGTTTTATTAAAAATTAATTTTATGGGCTGACACTTTACGCTTTTCGTTAAAAATTCCTTTTGTCTTGGTTACAAAATAATTTGTTGAACTGAAAATTTAACTATTTCATTATTGGTTGAAAATTGAATGTTTTTTGAGTGTAATATTTTCGAGTTGAGAATTCAACTATTTTGTAGAAAATTCATCTTTTTGGGTTGAAAATTCTATTTTTTGTAGAAAATTAAATTATTTGTTCGAAAAATCTTTTTGGTTGAATTCATCTCTTTTGGTTAAAAATTCTATTATTTGATTGAAAATTAAAGTGTCTTCTAAAGGAATTGTCTTTTGGCCTGAAAATTCAAATATGTATTTGATCGAAAATACATTTTTTGAGTGAAAAGTCAACTATTCGGTTGAAATTTCATCTTTCTTAGTTGAAAATTAACTTTTTTCGAAGTTTCTTTTCTTTATAGAAAATTCGTCTTTTTGTATTTAAAATTCATCGTTTAGTAGAAAAGTAATCTTTTTTGGTTGAAAATTGATCTTTGTTTGGAGGTTGATTCATTTTTAATGGAAAGCGTACTGTTAAATTTTTGGCTCAGAAATAATCTCTTTTGGTTAAAAATTCCACTTTTTGGTTGGAAACTTAATTATTTTGTGGAAAATTCAACTATATTGTTAAAAAGTCATATATTTTGGTCAAAAAGTCAACTGTTTTGTTGAACTATCTTTTTTTTTATAGATAATTTGTCCTTTTGGATTAAAAATTTATCATTCTGTAAAAAAGTAACTTTTTTGGTTGAAATTGATCATTTTTGGTTAAGATTTAATTAATTTTAATTACAAAAGTCCACTATTATATTTTTGGTTCAGAATTCATCTCTTTTAGTTAGAAATTCAACTTTTTGGATGGTTATTGGTTGAAAATTGAACTATTTTGTGTAAATTCTTATCTTTCGGTTGAGAATTAATTTTCTTAACTGAAACTTGGTTAAAAGTCACTTCAATTTATTTATTTAACTGAGCTTCAAATTAAATTTTACTATTTATGATAAAAATAACAGTCTTCTTTCTAATTTCTTTTAATATATACTCTCCACCGTTGAAGCCAAGAAACAATCCAAATACTGTCATTTTTAATTTATAGTAATAAAAATCCGTTTTTTAATTAACATATATGTTAATCTGTTTTAATATGTTGAAAAAACCTAATATACGTAAATTTGTAATATAAAATAAGACTCATCAAAATAAAACAAATTTTGCTTAATTTTTCTACTGTCTACTTGTCATTTACTTCACTAATTCAAATAATGCTTCATTAACTCAAATTATAGGTAGAGATTTAATTTGGCACATAAATAAAATATTTCTTTCGACCAAAATTTGTTTCATTAAAGTATATTAATATTAATTTGAAACTATTTTTTTGAATTGTTCAGATTGAGTATACAGGGTGATTCACACTTCATCATACACCTTGTATATACAGATTCTTTGTAAAAAACCAAACAACAAATCACAATGGCAAAATGTTGTACGCTCAATAGTTTTTAAAGTATTGATAATTGCAGCGAGCCAATAGGAGGTTGTTATTCTCGTGGGTTCATGAGCATCTTGCGCGAACGAATTGTTGATGTCTTACTTCAAGTTAGTAAAAAAAGTCGTAAAGGCTCTTTTACACCTTCCGTCAATCGGTCGTCGACCAACCAATATATCGGAATATCCATTCACACCTTCGGTAAATTTAGTTAAATGTAGTAATATTTTAGTTACCTTCAAAAACTCACTGAAAGATTACTAAAATGTTACTAAATTTCACTGGATTTTCCGAAGGTGTGAATGGATATTTCGTTATGTTGGTCTGTCGACGACCGATTGACGGAAGGTGTAAAAGAGCCTTAACAGTCAGGCCAGAAACAAAAGGTTCGAAACAACGTGAAGTTCGTTAAACATATCACTTACACTTGTTTAGGGAATCCCCCTATTTAAATACTAAATCTAAACTAAATCTAAACTAAATTATTACAGTTAGCAAATCTCAACTTCCAAATTCATTTTTAGCTGCAGTTTCATTAAAAAATGCAATGCATAAATCGAATATCTTGTTTCAAATTCTGCGGACTTAAATTCCAATAAAATTTTTATTTACTCGTTCTCACCGAAGTCTTTTCTGTTTTTTAAAAGAGTCTGAATGTTATGTAAATTAAAATCATCATAAAACTTGAAGAAAGTAGACTACATTTTTAGGCTTCTAAATAAATTATCATGAAAGCTTAAATAATGTTAGGTTCTTTTTATTTTTTATTCTATTTATTTATTTTAGAATTTGCTATGATAATAGTTTACCAACATTAAAAATATTTCAAGTTTTATGACATCGCTTTCGCAAGCTTTTTAGGTAGTTTTTCACCTGAAGAATCCAACTAAGAGTCTGATTTTGACGAAGGAATCTCATGAGCTTCTAAAGAAATTTCTAAGTATGTTGAGAAAAGAAGTTTCCAAAGATTTTTGGACAGTTTTTTAACTGAGACTTCAGACTGTTTTCGTCGCGTTTTTAGGACAAACAGTCATCTGCCTTAAAAAATAAAATCTCTTGTTTGAATTCTTCAGTCGAAAAACTTGACGTTTATAAATGTGGAGCGAAGGTATTTCTTTATTTGTAAAATAAAATTAACTTTCATGACTTCGAATTCGATAGATATTTGTTTAAAAATTTAGAAACTTTCTACATTATCATGGCCTTTTTTCATTTCTTCGTTATTCGAAATACTACCCGGAATTGGATTTAGAATTTTACATTTAAAAACATTCGATGACATTCAAACAGATTTTAAATATTCATCAATGTTACAGGGCATTTAAAAGAATTCTGTGGAATTCAAGAATCGATTACATCATCACTCGCTGGAAGCAAAGTCCTCGACATAACTTGACTAATTGATAAATAATTAGAAAATTTAGAGAAGTTAAAAGTTTTCAAATACCAAATCATTTAATTTGTATTCTCATAGCTTGAAAAGTATTAAAAACTTTTTGAATTATAATGAAAAAATTTTGAAGGTAATTCTACGGAATTCAAGAGAATTATGTGGAATTCAAATGACAAGTTCAGCTTCACTCACTGCTAGCGTAGCAGTTGATCCAACTTGACTAATTTTTCGGAATGCAAAGAATTCACTAATTCAGGAGGCTTCTACAGAATTCAAAGCAAATTATGCATTTAATTTAGGTAATTAACTCCTCGAGAAATGTTTTGCAATTTTGTTGCCAGTGAAAGTTACTTGATAATTTTCGAATCTCGTTTAAGAGTGAAGTTGCACCGAGTCAAAACCTTCTGCAAAAATAAACGGAGGGGAAATTATACAATCTCAACAGGTATTCTCATACTAACTTGAAGTAAGACATCAACAGTTCGTTCGCGCAAGATGCTCATGAACGCGCGAGAATAACAACCTCCTATTGGCTCACTGCAATTATCAATAGTTTAAAAACTATTGAGCGTACAACATTTTGCCATTGTGATTTGTTTTTTGTTTTTGTTACAAGGAATCTGTATATACAAGGTGTATGATGACGTGTGAATCACCCTGTATATCATTATTATTTCGGTATTTTTTATTAGTCCCAAAGAAGATGATTTGAAAGGTTTAATCTATTAATTAACATTTTTCAATTAGTTTTAAAATATTTTGTAAAACCCTTGTAAAAAATTAAACTTGGTATATGTATAGTGGAATAAGTATGCCAAATTTTATCAATTTATCTGTACACGTTCATCACATATTGCAGGATCGCAAAAAGCTTGATATACATACACTCACACATGCACACTACCGGACAATTTTTCAAGACGTCAAATTATATATATTCCCCTTGCAATATATTCAGAAAAACCGTTTTTTGGAAACTGGATTTTGACACCACTACAAAGCTTCCTCTATGAGGAAGTAATTGCCGAAAATAATATGGGACCGAATTATAAATGGACAAATGTTTAAATTTCCAATATCTAAAGTTATCGAATTATAAAATTTCCTAAAATTAATTTAATTTCAATAATTAGATGAATTAATTATTCAATATATATATATATAAATAAAAGTTAAACAACCACCGCAGGGTACCACTAAGAGCAACTGCCATCTAAAAAGAAAATGTCAATAGCCCCCAGTAGAACCGCGGTAAAATACACCTATGGCCACGTCTCACATCCGTGAGATGGGTGGTCACAGGGCACGTCGAAATCACAACGACAGGCCGGCGAAACCCTCGTGTGTCTTGAGGACACGAAGCGACCCAAGGATGATAGCTTTCTGCATCCATCTCGTAAGTGCCTTGGCATATTTTTCGCACGCGGGTATGGCTTTAAGGTTACGAACCAGTGATGATTTAGCACCTCCGAGAGCACCTATCACAAGGACAATTACTCGTACCGAATATTTTGGGTACAGTCGTTGCAGCTCTCTTTTAAGGTCTTGATACCTCTCCTCTTTTTCTTTCTCCTTTGCAGTGATGTTGTATTCGGACGGAGCCGAGAATTCGATCACGAATATCGTTCGTTTCTCGAAGTCTTGGAGAACAATGTCAGGCCTCGAGTGCGCAACGGAGACTGCTGCCCGAAAATCGTAGTTCCAGAAAATCTGGCACTTCTCGTTTCGGACAATTGACTCTATATCCCTTGGAGCGTTTGGCAGGGCGGGGTCGCGACCAACACCGTAAGAGCGACAAAGGTGGTAATAAAGTACTCTTAGGGCCGCATTATGTCTATAGATATACGTTGTTCCTGCGTGGGTCGGACACCCCGATAGTATGTGTTCTAGGTACTCAGCAGTGTGCATGACACGCTCTGCACCTATCACTGGGAACTTATTGACATAAAATGCGGGCGCGGTATGCTAAGGTGGAGATTACACCGTCCTGGCATGCGAAAATAAAGCCCTCTGTACCTGAATTGAGCCCTGATGATTTGAGGAAAGCAAAAGTTTGCTCCTTTGACAAGGACTGTTTTTCTACATTTCTGTGAAAGTTTCCGTGCATATGCTTGTCGAGTAGCTCTTGGTGAAATTTTCTAACCTCTGCTTTCTTTACTTCGGCTTTTAGACGTGAAGCATCTAGATGGAGTAATGCAATTTCCTCACTTCTGATGTTGAAATTCAGGCCAAGGGCCGCGGCAGCTTGCTCCACGGCTTTGTAAAGGAACGCTCCTTCGCCAATCATCTTGTGGTTTCTGACCAGTTTTAGGAGAGGATCTCTGCCATTCGCAACTATGTAAGCTGTACTCAAAACAATTCGGTTATGAAGACATTGGAGATTCAGAAGTCCGCGTCCGCCTTGACGGCGTGAAATGTATAATCGTGGAACTGACGAATTGATATGCAAGCTTTTATGCATATGCATGATCTTACGCGTGGTGACATCAAGGGCCTTAAGCTCGTTCTTCGTCCATTGAACCACCCCAAACGAGTAGAGTAGAACCGGGACGGCAAGCATGTTAGTCGCAGATACCTTGTTCAACGCCGACAGATTGGAAGACCAAATCTGTCTAAGAAGATGCTTGTATCTGCTTCGGAGAGACTCCTTCACTGATGTTACGTCCTGAATGCGGCTTTGAGGCACGCCCAGGTATGTATAGGTCTCTCCAGTGTTAAGATGTCTAATAACACTTATATCTACAAGCTCAGGGTCCTTGGGAACGCCAGTAATCTTTCCTTTCTTCAAATGAATTTTGACACACTTGTCCAAACCAAAGTCCATCCCAATCTCTCCTGTGTAGTTCTTGACGATATTTATAGCAGTTTGAAGTTTGCTTTTACCAGCGGCATAGATCTTCAGGTCATCCATATAAAATACATGAGTTACCTTATGCTCACGCTGATTAGTGTCGCCACAGAGGTATCCAGGAGAATTTCGTAGTGCGAGAGATAGAGGCAGAAGTGTGATGCAAAAAAGCAAAGGGCTCATAATATCCCCTTGAAAGACGCCCCTCTGGAAGGTGACCTTGTTCGTCGTCAGACGATGTTTCCTAGATGAGATGGTAAATCTAGTTTTCCCAAGAGGCATCAGTCTCTCTATGCATCTCACTATGTGTGGATGTACCTTTAAGCTTTCCAACAGACAGATAATAAGTCTATGAGAGGTTGAATCGAAAGCTTTCCGGTAGTCAATCCAGACCATGGACAGGACGCGCTGATGGGCGGCAGCGTCTTTACAGACACACCTGTCAATTAGCAGGTTCTCTCGACAGCCTGCTACACCTTTTTTCGAGCCTCGTTGTTCGTACATCTCTCGCCATACAGGCTCAATTCGTCGAACGATCCTGTTGTTTAGGACAGCTGTAAAGATCTTATACAGTGTGTTTAAACAAGTTATTGGCCTGTAATTCTCTGGTCTGGGCAAGTTGCCTTTTTTCGGTAGGAGTATAGTGCGTCCTAACACCAGCCATTGCGGAATGGGCGTCTCCGACTTTATATATGAGGTGAATATGCGGGCCAAATGTTGGTGCATAAAAGTAAACTTCTTCCACCAAAAGTTCTTAATACAATCTGGTCCAGCACCGGAAAAGTTCTTCGTGCCTCTAAGTGCTTTTTTCACCTCTTCGGCAGTGACTGATGGGCACTCCTCAAATTTTATGAGGCTGTCGCAAAACTCCTTGAAGCGGATGATATTGTCAGTATATTCTTTCAACTCTAGTGTTTTCGGGATCTTGTACATCTCTCTCCAAAAAGTCTCTACCTCCTTGGGCTTGGGTGGATTTTTTACAAAAACGGGGAGATCACTGAAGAGGCGTGATGGGTCAGCAAGAAACTGTTGATTCTCCCTGTTCCATCTCTCCCTCTTCTGTATCCTCTTCCTTGCGTCAGATAACAGCCTTATTTTGTCAACAATATGCTGCTTGATTGTCAGCAGCTTTGACTTGTTCAGTGTGTGATTCAAGGTCCTTAGTTCTTGAGCGAACTTTCGAACCCTTTCCGTGAACGGTCTACCAGATGTTATGTAGTCAATCACACATTGAACACGGGACGCATTCTGTCTTGCCCATCCAATTTTCTTGTTCAGTTGATGGAAGCGTCTTCTGGTCTTCTGATCCATCGTCGGTTTCAGCCTTCGATTTGAATCAGCCAAAGCTCTCGCAGCACCATAAACTGAGCAATTGATGGTCCAGAGGTCGGACTCTTGCGAGATATCTCCACGAATGGAGGCATCCATTTCAGCCAGATCTTGGGGCTTAAGAGGAACTTGCATGTTGATGTTCCTCCTTGTACTGAAATTGCGATCATCTTCCAGAAGGTGCCTGCTTTCTGCGGTTGGTCTTAATGTCGTTTCATCTTCGTCTGCAGCTTGTTCAAGCAGCGGTTGAGGAAGCGCTCCGCGTACATATCCATTTTTCCGGAGGTAGTCGGCTTGATTTCGCAAAGACTGATGCGAAACGTATTGAAGCTCTGGGTGTTTCTGGCACCACAGAGTATGCATACGCGCCATAAAGCCTCCGCGAACAGGGATAATACTGGCATCGCAGCAGTCAAGCACGTCATTCTTAAGTTGATCCGTCCACTGAATGTGGGCGTTTCGCCGGTTCGTCGTCGTGTTTCCATCTAAATTATTTTCAGCACCCCGAACTCTAGGATGATCGGCATTGTTTGCCGATCCATTGTCGGGTGCTCTGCGCGTTCGATCGTTTTGAACCGCATCTACAACATTTTGGTGGTTTGTTGGTTTCATTGTTGTTCCCACGAGCAGCTAGGGAAAGGGTTTGTCAATCCTTGTAGAGCCCCGCGTGCAAGGATAAGGCTGATACT
>CAKNXH010063663.1:180007-256989 GCA_932178445.1 Andricus quercusramuli | reverse complement strand
ATATATATATATATATATATATATATATATATATATACAGGGTGTTTTTTTTAACTTGAGACAACGAAATATCTCTAAAAATACGCATCCTACGGAAAAAATGTCTGGAATGAAAACCTTTTATTTTCGAGGGGGAAAAAAGATTTGTTAAAATTTACCCCACCCCCACCCCCAAAGGAGGCAGGGGTGGGGGTAACTTTTTAATTTCAAATGGCAACCCCAATTTTTTATCACAGATTCAGATTCTCCTTTACGAAATACGTAAGTTTTATTCGGAAAATTTGTTTCTATTCGCGATAGATGGCGCTGCAATTGAGAAAAATTAAATTGTTGACACTACTTTTAGCTCTACCCAGGAATAACGACGCGGACGTAGTAGTTGTCTATTCCCTTCGGGGTGCTTAATTTCGGTGAGTCCCATTGCCTCTCACCATCCATCGGGGTGCTTGAACTTTTGGCAACGGGACAGTAAAAGTGATAAAACTGTCGAAAACCATTCCCGAATGCCGTTGGTTGACGACAGTCGATTTTGGATGTAGACATTACATATCATCGAGTCCCCACTTTCTACAATCCTCGACGTCATTACGGCCGAGCGATAACCGCGTCTGTCCGTGCTTAACGTTTATTCATTAGGAAGGTTGATTGTGTTCATTTGATTTGGGTGTGTTGGTTGCTTTTGTTTGGGTTATTTTTGTTGGACACGTTCGTTTGAGTTGGTTTGGGTGTCGTTGAATTTCCTCATTACCTTACTTCATTACTTTTACAATGGAAATTCTATCTCAGCAACAGAAGATTGAAATGATTCTCATTTATGGAGAAAGTGGCAGGAATATCAATGATGCTCTCACGCTTTATGCTCAACGCTTTCCAGAAAGTGTTCCTTCACGCGCTTCTTTTTACCGGGTTGTCCGAAACTTCATCACTGACGGAAGTGTACAACCGAAAAAAAGGAAGCGTCAAGTAACAGTTACTGGAGTTGATAATGAAACTGCAATTTTAGCTGCAGTCAGTCATGACCCTCATGTTAGTACTCGACAACTAAGCCGCGATTCCGGAATGTCTCTATCCAGTGTTTGGAAGGTATTAAAACGTAATAATTATCATTCGTATCATATTTCACTGCATCAAGAACTTCATGGAAATGATTTTCAGAACCGAGTGACATTTTGTCAATGGGCGGTTCAGCAGTTACAAGGAAACCCGAATTTCTTTTTTCTAGTACTCTTCACAGACGAGTCGTCTTTCACAAACCATGGTAACGTTAATCGGCACAACATGCATTATTGGAGTGTAGAAAATCCACATTGGTTGCGTGAAGTTGAGCATCAGCGTCCATGGTCCGTGAACGTTTGGTGTGGAATAATTGGAGATCAACTTATCGGTCCGTATTTTATTGATGGAAATTTGAACGGTGAAAAATATCGTGACTTTTTAGAAAATCAACTTCCAATATTGCTGGAAGACCTAAGCTTGGAAGTGCGACACAACCTGTGGTTTCAACATGACGGTTGTCCAGCACATTATGCGGCAATCGCGAGGGAAGTACTCAATCGCGAATTCAATGGACGATGGATCGGTAGAGGAGGTCCAGTAAATTGGCCTGCCAGATCGCCAGATCTTACGGCGCCGGATTTCTATTTGTGGGGTTATCTAAAGAATCGCGTGTATCAAGAAGTGCCCACAACCCGTGATAACATGATCGAGCGAATCAGGTCTGCTTGTGCACAAATATCACCAGACACAATTCGCAGTTGAGTGGAATCTTTCAAAGCTCGGATTAACAAGTGCATCGAAGTGCGAAGACACCATTTTGAGCACTTATTGTAAAATAATTAATCGAAATCAAGCATCCCTGTGGTGAGAGGCAAGGGGACTCACCGAAATCAAGCACCCCGATGGATGGTGAGAGGCAAGGGGACTCACCGAAATTAAGCACCCCGAAGGGAATAGACAACTACTACGTCCGCGTCGTTATTCCTAGGTAGAGCTAAAAGTAGTGTCAACAATTTCGTTTTTCGCAATTGCAGCGCCGTCTATCGCGAATCGAAACAAATTTTCCGAATAAAACTTACGTATTTCTTAAAGGAGAATCTGAATCTGTGATAAAAAATTGGGGTTGCTATTTGAAATTACAAAGTTACCACCACCCCTGCCTCCTGTGGGGGTGGGGGTGGGGTAAATTTGAACAAATCTTCTTTCCCCCTCGAAAATAAAAAGTTTTTATTCCAGACATTTTTTCCGTATTTTTATTTTTCACCTATTTGTGCATATGGTATTTATCTTTTGGGTATTTTTGGTTAGCCGCAATAATTTATTAATCGATTAAATTAATTATGTTAGTAACAATAATTATAATTAAAATATTTATATTCGATAATTTGAAATTAAACGAATATAAATTTTGAGAATTTAAGAGTTATGGAAAATTAAATAATTCGTGAATTTTAATTTTCCACATTTTTTTAATTCTTACTCATTATTTTTTATCCGTTTCGTTAATCCCATTTCTTCTTCAGCTCTGCCGCCTTGGGAATAGTTCATAACATTGGGTTGAAGTTTCAGACGTTCAGTCTGATGAACTTTTTTTTACATTTATTGTATTAAGAATATGAAAAAAGTTCCCAAAACCATTTTTATAATTTATTTACTAGCAGAAATTTACCTAGCGTTGCCCGGGATTTTAAAAGATTTCTAGTGACTTTCAGGATTTTTAAGGTATTTTAAGAGATTTTAAAGGATTTCACCAGATTTTAAGTGACTTGATGGAATTATATTTTAAGTCATTTTAAGAGATTTACAGAAGACTTAAAGGATTTAAACCATTTTATGGGATTTTAAGGGATTTTACTTGATTTTAAAGATTTTAAAGGGATTGCAAAATAGTTTCAAGATTTTCAAGAGATTTCATTATATTTCGAAAGATTTGAAAAAATTCTAAGGGGTTTTAAGAGATTTCAAAATATGTTCAAGAGATTTCAAAATATGTTCAAGAGATTTAAAAAAATTTTGATATTCCTTTGTAAACGAGGGGTTCACAACTCGACTGATGGATTGTACACTGACTTCAATTGATTTCAGTGACTTCATGTGAATTCAAGTGACTTCACGCCAGTGACTTCAGCGAAGGTGTACACCTGACTTCACGAGTTGTTAACCCCTCATTTGTAAATCTCTTAAAATCGTTTAAAATATATTAAAATCCCTTGGAGTTTATTAAAATCTCTTGAAATATCTTTAAATCTCTTCCAATTCCTGCAAATTTGTTAGAGTCACTTAAAATATCTTAAATCTTGTAAATTTCTGAAAAAACCTCTTTTTCTACTCTTTCAAAATTCTTTTTAAATGCCTAAAATCAATTAGCATCCCTTGAAAATTCTTTTAAATCCTTTAAAGACTTCTTATCCCTTGAAATTTCTTACAAACACTATAAATCTCTTAAAATCCTTTAATAATTTTTGAAATCTCATTAAATCTCTTAAAATCTCTTGAAATTCTTTAAAATTACTTCAAGATCTTTTGCAATCCTTCAAAGTCTCTTTAAAATTCCTTTAAATTCTATGAAATCTCTTAAAATTCCAGGTGACGCTGGGTAAATTTCAGCTAGTGAATAAATAAAAAATGTTGGTTTTAGAAACTTTAGAACCTTATTTTTGTTTTTTCTTTTATTCCAATAAGTTAAAAAAAATCGTCAGGTTAGACGTCTGAAACTTCAAGCCAATGTTCATAGCTAGCCTGGCGAGTCTTTTTGCTCGCTAGGCTCTAACCACCGACGGTGACTCATTCACATTTCACACACACACGAGTTGACGCGGTTGCCATGGAAACAATGAAAAGTTGAAGAGGGCAGCACCTCAATGTAGGCTAGAAAGTAGTCTGCGTGGGTCGGACACCACGACAGAAAGTGTTCTAGGTACTCAGCGTGTGCATGACACGCCTTAAGCTCGTTCTTCGTCCACTGAATCACCCCAAACGAGTAGAGTAGAACCGAGACGGCAAGCATGTTAATCGCATATACCTTGTTCAATGCCGACAGATTGGAAGACCAAATCTCTCGAAGAAGGTGCTTGTATCTTCTTCGGAGAGACTCCCTCATTGATGTTACGTCCTGAATGCGGCATTGAGGCACGCCCAGGTCCATATACGTCTCTCCAGTATTAAGGTGTCTAATAACACTTATATCCACAAGCTCAGGGTCCTTGGTAACGCCAGTAATCTTTCCTATCTTCAGATTAATCAGTGTCACCACAGAGGTACCCAGGAGAATTTCATAGTGCGAGAGGCAGAGGCAGAAGTGTGATGCAAAAAAAGCAAAGGGCTCATGATATTACCCTGAAAGACACCCCTCTGGAAGATAACGTTCATTGTCACACGATAATTTCTAGATGAGATAGTAAATCTAGTTTTCCAAAGGGGCATCAATCTCTCTATGCATTTCACTATGTGCGGATGCACCTTCAAGCTTTCCAACAGACAGATGCTAAGTCTATAAGTGGTTAAATCGAAAGCTTCCCGGTAGTTAATCCCGACCATTGACAGGATGCGCTGATGGGATGCAGCTTCTTTACAGATACACCTGTCAATTAGCAGGTTCTCTCAACAGCCTGCTACACCTTTTTTCGAGCCAAATTGTTCGCATATCTCTCGCCACACAGGCTCAATTCGCCGAACAATCCTGTTGTTTAGGACAGCTGTAAAGATCTTATACAGTGTGTTTACACAAGTTATTGGCCTGCAATTCTCTGGGTTGGACAAGTTGCCTTTTTTTGGCAGGAGTATAGTGCGTCCTAACACCAGCCACTGCGGAATGGGCGTCTCCGACTTCAAATATGAGGTAAATATGCGGACCAAATGTTGGCGTGTAAAAGTAAACTTCTTCCACCAGAAGTTCTTGATACAATCTGGTCCAGCAGCGGAAAAGTTCTTCATGCCTCGAAGTGCTTTTCTCACATCTTCGGCAGTGATTGATGGACATTCCTCCTCAGATTTTATGAGGTTGCCACAAAACTCCCGTTAGCGGATGATATTGTCAGTATCTTCTGTCAACTTTAGTGTTTTCGGGATCCTGTATACCTCTCTCCAAAAAGTCTCTACCTCCTTGGGCTTGGGTGCATTTTTTACAGAAACTGGGAGATCGCTGAAGAGGCGCGAAGGGTCAGCGAGAAACTGTTGCTCCTCTCTGATCCATCTCTCCCTCTTCTGCATTCTCCTCCTTGCGTCCGATAACAGCCACATTTTGTCAACAATATGTTGCTTGATTGTTAGCAGCTTTGACTTGTTCAGTGTGTGATTCAAGATCCCAAGTTCTTGGGCAAACTTTCGAACCATTCCCGAGAACGGTCTATCAGATGTTATTTAGTCAATCACACATTGAACACGGGACGCATTCTGTCTTGCCCATCCAATCTTCTTGTTCAGTTGATGCAAGCGTCTTTTGGTCTTTTGATCTATCGTCGGTTTTAGCCTTCGATTTGAATCAGCCAAAGCTCTCGCAGCACCATAAACTGAGCCATTGATAGTCCAGAAGTAGGACTCTTGCGAGATATCTCCACGAAGGGAGGCATCCATTTCAGCCAGATTTTGGGGCTTAGGAAGAACTTGCATGTTAATGTTCCTCCTTGTGCTGAAATCGGGATCATCTCTCGAAAGGTGCCTACTTTCCGCGGTTGGTCTTAATGTCGCTTCATTATCTTCGTCTGCAGCTTGATCAAGCAGCTGTTGGGGAAGCGCTCCGCGTATAATACATTTATCCGGAGGTAGTCATATTTAGGCCTTAACCACGTCTCAAGACCGTGAGATGGGTGGTTACAGTCTGCGATGGAATCAATTCGACGATCCGGCACAGTGTCGTGCACCCTGAGGACAGGAAGCGACCCAAGGACGACCGCCTTCTGCATCGTCCCCGCAAGTGTCTTAGTATTTCGTTGACACGCAGCGATGCTTTTCAGGCCATTAACCAGTGAAAGCTTGGCACCTCGAAGAGCACCAATGATTAGGACGACTAAGTTAACAGAATATTCCGGGTACAGACCTCGCAACTATCTTATAAGTTCTTTAAACCTCTCTTTCTTTTCATTCTCCTTGGTTGTGACGTTTTTTTCGTCTGGTTTTTAAATACTCCCAGTCTATGTGTTGTTCACAATTATATAGATAAAAACATATTTCTGAAAAGACTGCTGATTTAAAAATGCAAAAAAGGACTGAATAATTTATAAGAAATAAAAAAACTCAATATATAAATAAATAAAGTAAAGGATTTAATAATTTGAAAAAAAAACTCCAGGTGTTTTTCACAACTATATGAATAATAGGAAGTGTCTACGCGTAGTGAAAAAAGCCAGCTATACGTACCGAAATTTCGGTACAAATAGCCCCTTTTCCAGCTCCTCTTATTTGTAACGAAAAAATCTGGCTACTGGTACCGAAATTTCGGTATACGTATCCACGGTCTAAATAAAACAATTTTTAAAAAGATTTTACATTGCAAAACTTGATAAAAACTAAGTATCTTTTTTTTAAACTTAATATTTTGTTAAAGAATAAAAAACTGAATATTTTGAAAAAGAAATAAATAAAAAGTTTTGAAAAAACTCTCAGTCTACGTGTTTTTATAATTATATAAATGAAACCATATTTTTAAAAAGTCTCTTAATAAAAAAGTAAAAAAAGCTGAGCAAAAAATTAAAAAATGAATATTTTAAAACAATAACTAAAAGATTTAAAAATTTGGAAAAAGCTCCCGATCACTGTGTACTTCACAATTATTATGTAAATAAACTATGGGTTTAATCAGTTTCTTCATTACAAAACCTAAAAAATAACTAAATAATATATAAAAATGATTATGTATTTGTCAAAAAAATAGAAAATCTTAATATTTAAAAAAAGACATTTTTTTAAATTTTACATCCCGAAATTTAAAAAATGTTATGTAACGCCTAGCTAGGCGCAACCTACCTTACCCGACATAATTCAGTCTAACACCATCAATTTGAAGCAAGAGCATTACCGATTCGCTTTGAGTTTAAATCTAACTATGGTAACTATACTACGGTCGGTAAGATAGAAGTCACAAGATACTTAAAGTGTTATAATGAAAGGATAAGAGTTCAGAGAATTTCGATAAGTTAACCATGCTCGATTACTGAGATTGTAATTGCAGACTTTACCGCTATAAGATAATCATAATTCAGTTCTATTACCATACGAATTTATTTATACTCCCAATTGTTTAAAGCAACAATAATAACAGAGTCAAAACCAAACATATGGAGTATGAGTACACTCTTGTGTATGAATTAAATAATATCTTTAGCAATACAAATATATGTATCGTAATTTTATAAGTGTGTAACGCACTCAGTGGACGAACCTGTATATAGTCAGATAAGGCAGTACCCAAAAGTGTCTGACTACATACATAGAAATGAGGATAAGTAGTATTGGGGATTTAAACATTCCATGCGACACTGTCGGCTCCTACGCGAACTAACCAATATGGCCGTCGATGGCGTATGAAATACTTGTAAAACATCACGAAAAGCAGTAAAAAAATAGCGTTTAACTATAATAATCGTCGAACTGAATAAATACGTTCTGTAATAAGTCGTTCTGATGAGCAAAATATTTCCGACCTGCTAATTATTTGCTGTAATAATGGAATTTGCACGTGAATATCGAAAATCAACAAATTTCGGAGGTTGTTGCGTCAGTGGCTGTGACTCAAAAGCGAATAAAAACCTTAATTTGAGTTTCCATAAAGTGCCAAAGCTTGGAAGTATTAAAATAAAAAGAAGAAACTTATTTGAAAAAATTGAAGTTGTAGATAAACAAAGTGAGTGGTTGAGAAATTTGAATGTGAAATATTCTAACGTCAAGAATTAACTTGTCTGCTCCTTGCATTTCAATGAAAATGATTGCTGGTTTCCAGGTTTGTATACTAAATAATAATTGAATCAATAATATTTAATATTATTATTTAACGAATATGTAACTGTTATGATGTAACCGATTACAGTACAATAATACGGCGACTATATGTTTACAAGTGTGACTATAGCTCCAGCCTTGCATGTACAATTCATATATTCTACACGCACAGTTTTATTGCAATTCTTATCGACACTATTAATTATTAACATTCCTGTTATTTCGTGTGGTTCTGAAGTTAAAGCACTGGTTTGAAGGCACAATGAATATATTTCAACTTCTTCATTATTTTTTGTGGTAGACACGCACATTACAATCATGCCTGAATTGAGAATATTTTGGCCTTCGATCATATTTCGGGATGCAGGTGTAGCTCTTGCGTAACTACACAAACTATCTACGTCCAAGAATACCATTTTCTAAACTTAAACACACTTTTCAATAAAATTATTGCCACTACTCCATGTCATCCATATATACATATTCATACGCCTCCGGTGGCCATGTTTATATTACACCGCAGCACCCCTTTTGGCGCGGTGGATGTTTTCATTCCCAATACAGAATAACTGTTCATGAGAGGGCAAGAGTTGAAACGCGCATCGAGACTTCTAGCGAAGCGGATGCATTAGTCATCTGAGGCACTCATCGCGAGATATCAATTTCATCGGTTACCCGATTCCAGTAAAGGAACGTGTCATGTCAGAAGGTTAAAAGAAAGAGTCGTCAGAAAGTTACGGGAACGTGACATGTCAGAAAGTTCACGGAACGTGCTCTTAATTGTAAATCCTATCTTTAGCATGGGGACGCGGAACTATATAAACCCCAGAGCCACCCTTGTCAATCGTCTTTACCGTTCAAGCAGTCTTACTGTCCCCATCAATTTACGAATCGCTTTGACTAAGTCACGTGCTTTTACCTCACCGTGGAATATTCCTAAACGAAGAATCGTCTTGATTAAGCCGCGTGCTTCTACGTCACCGCTAAATAGTAACGTGGAATCAAGGTTTAAAGATAAAGTCCCTTCGGCTTCCGGTCATCATACAAATTGTCTTCGGAGTGTTCGTGAAAGTCAATTAAAACACCAGGTAGAATTCCGTCGTTATTCTACGACATATCGGGGATACAATCGACAAGCAAATCTACTCTCGCCCTTTCGGACTGAAAGGTAGTGTAAGTTTTCACCTATCAATGTATTGTAATTCCTTCCTATTCTCTTGTTCTAATAAATAATTATCATCTCAACTACTGCGAGTGAGGAGAAACAAGAGCGCCAGGCGAGCGTACGAGTCCTAAAGAGACGCGACACAATCGAGAATACCCAGTTGTACAGTTTTCATCACCAGACTTTTTGGAGACAAAAGCTTCATTTCTAGTTGACACGGGAGCCGACATTAACATAATAAAAATAAATTCTTGAAACGAGGATTTACTAATAACAGAAAGCGATTCCGTTGAAATTGTAGGAATAACTCCTATTAAAATCTCAACAATCGGCACACTAAAACTATCTTTAGAAAATTCTAGAGTAGTTTTTTATGCAGTTTCCTCTGATTTTCCTATTCATACAGACGGAATTCTAGGACGAGAATACCTTCGTCAAGAAAAGGTCGGCATATCGTTTTGCCATAATACAATAGTAACTTATTCCAATCCTATAAAACCCATTCCGTTCATTGATAAGGAATCGAAAGTTGCTCAAGAACAAATACATGACTACAAAGGAACAGGACGAGGAAAAGTGCGTACAAGAGCTAGAACTAAACAAGTAATTCCCGTAAGAGTTTTAAACAGTGAAGTAAAAGGAAGATATTCACCCTTAATAAAGACAGAGGAAGGTTTAATAATAGGTGAAGCCGTTGTATCAAATTCCAACGGAAATTGCCATGTGTACGCGATAAATACTACTGAAGAGGACCTAGAAGTAGAAATCGACCCACAAGAACTCATCCCTTTCGAACATTATAATTTACCAGGAGAAGAGCTGGACGATTACACCACGGACGAGGAAGACATACCCCCAGCAAACAGGCTAGAAGCGATTCTAGAGATCCTAGAACTAGATCATCTAAACAAAGAAGAACAACAGCATGTGAAAGAAATAGTTCAAGAATACCCTCATGTTCTTCACTTAACTGGAGAGATATTAAATTCCACACATATAGTGCACCATAAAATACATACAACTAACGATGTTCCAATCCATGTTCGACCATACCGACTTTCGCTCGTTCAAAAAGAGGAAGCGAAGATCGTTATAGACAGAATGCTGACGGAAGGTGCAATCAGTCACTCCAAGTCACCCTATAGCTCTCCTATGTTAATAATTCCGAAAAAATTGGACCACACCTGAAAAAGAATGTACAGAGTAGTAATGGACTTCCGGCTATTGAATGAAAAAACCATAGGTGATGCTTATCCACTCCCAAAAACAACTGAAATATTAGATCATTTAGGAAAGGCACGATACTTTACAGTTTTTGTTACAGTTTTTGTCAAGAAATGCAGTCTGAAATCGAAACTGAGCTAGCTCGGAAGATAGACTCAGTAATAAATTGGGCAGAAAATAAACTGAATGAACTCGGAACGAAGGACTCTAGCAACAAGGAGAGCAGCAATAGCTCAGATTCTCCTACGGAAAACGATATTCGCTCAACGCAAATGTTGCCTGAAAACAGGCAACGCAACAGCGTAACTTTTGCGCCACAGACAGAATCCCCTTCTACTCCCGATATCTTAGCAACCTACCGTCCCTCAGGTTGTGGGATGCCACAAGCCCTATCAACACCACTTCAGAAATCATTAATGGATAATTTAAAACTTCCAGAAGGCCCAATAATTAGAAATGAAAAGTACAAGCCTCGATGCGTGGAAATGACTCCGCATGAGCCGGCTATTACCCAACCTAAAGTAGTCTTACCTAAGGCTGACCATACGCGCACGCCTATTACGAGCGTACAGCCTGCCTTGCCAGAAATGTATACTCTGTATCCGAGAAAGATATTCTGCCTAGAATAACCAGCTACAAGGAAAATATAACTTACATGAGAGGAAATTATGTACATTTTCTTTCAGCAGATTGTGAATTCAGGACCCCAATAGGACCACTACTGATAGACATAGGAGCCTTTGACCCACAAAAAATCAATGAAAAACGGCCTAACCTAGGCCAGGTCATAATAACCCCTAGAGGTCGTTATAAAATGTATACAGTAATAATAAAACATAACCACTTCGATCAAATACGAGAAGAAAATTTAAGAATCGGATTACACAATTTATATGTTGCATCAGGACGAGAAAACATTAAATCTTTTAGAATCTCAAATCAAGGAGATTTGACAGACATATTGCCAAAAGGTAAAGTTCTACATCTGATGAAAGATGTCTTCAACGACATCGATATCGAAGTCATAATTTGTTATGGGAGTGTAAGCGTACCTCCCGAAGAAAATCGCGAAAAAATAATAATCGAGGACCAACTAAGTAAGATTGGAGGACACAAAGGAGGCAATAAAACATACAGAAGAATATGTGAAAATTTCATGTGGTCAGGGATAAAAGAGCAAGTCACTAAGTTCGTCCGGAAATGTGGGGTTTGCCAAGAACAAAGAATCATTCGGGCAAAAACCCATAATCCCATGATAATAACAGACACACCTATAGACACATTTGATAAGGTATCTCTCGACACAGTAGGGCCATTACCTACTACCCCAGATGGAAGTCGACACATCCTCACGATACAAGATAATTTATCCAAGTATTGCATCGCCGTGGCAATACCAGATACAACAGCAGCGACAATAGCCCATGCGTTGGCCAAAAATTTATTTTGCCAATATGGAGCGCCAAAAGCTATATTAAGAGACCGAGGAAGTGCTTTTACAAGCACACTACTGAGAAAATTATCCAAAATATTTGAATTCGAAATATAACAACTTCCGGATTCCGCCCGCAATCAAACGGATCTTTAGAGCCAAGTCACGCGGTATTAGTTGATTACATCTGACCCTATACTGATAATTATGATGATTGGGATAAATTATTACCATTCGCTATGTTCTCATCCAACAGTTCAATTCAGAAAGCAACAAAATTCACAACTTTTGAATTAATTTTCGGAAAGACTGCGCGCACACCTAGTTCATTTCCCTCTAGCGAAAAATTAGAAACTTATGGGTTGTATTTGAAAGAATTAATAACTAGACTATCGGACATCAATTTTATAACTGCAAATAGTTTGATTGAAGCGAAGCAGATATCAAAGCAATTATATGATCGAAAAGTGAAACCTTTCGCTGGAAAAATAGGAGATAGTGTGTACGTGAAAAATGAAACAAAAAATAATAAGTTAAACAGCAAAAGTCACGTTCCCTATAAAATAGTAGACATATTAGACAAGCACACTGCGATCCTAGAAACCCTAGATGGAAAACGTTTCCAAAAGCATGTAGATAAACTAAAAGTTGCTTAAGAGTAACTATGATTAATATAGCATCAATAACATAACAATTTCCTTTGCAGAATGGCTGAGTCAATTGTTTTGACTAAGCTCCCCAAGGGGCAAGTCTATGCCCACACCATCAAGCCCAAGGGAGAGGTGGAGGAGTTAAAATACGCCAAAGGGCCTCTAGAAGAATTGACAACTGAATACAATTTCGCAAATCCTATTTATAGCTTATACAGGACCGACGGATCTTCTCATAACAGATTATATTATGTAAAATGCCTAGTGGAGTACATTAATCGAGGAAATTTGTTCATTAACATTAGTGATGGTGAAACAAAAATATCGATCAGCTGAGCATTCCGCGGCTAGGAAGATCCTTAAAGAATTGTAAAAAGTCTATTATTTTTCCGAAGAAAATAACATCGAAAACGAAGTTGAAGATACTTACGATATTTGTTTAGTCAACGAAAATAAAATGCTAATCAAGTTGTATAAGTGGGAAAATGCCTGCGAATATCGTTATTTAAGAGGACATATCGTGAAGTCCTGTAGTAAAATTTTTCATTTTCATTTTTCACTTTCAAATTTTCATTTTCCCGCTAGAGGGCTAAAAGTGTCGAATCGTGCTAGTGATAGCTCTCGTAGTTTTTGTGTATTTCTTCAATAAAATAACAAAGTTAATTATTGTGCTTATCTACACGTGTTCCGGCCAATCTTTTTTAACTCCTTCCAACATCATTAACAGGTTTGACAATATTTCTGTGTAATAATTTCACCCTGAAAGTGGACCGCATTGCAGAGCAGATGTACTGGGCTGTACGTACCTTATACGTTACAGTCGTTCTTACTACTTTCTTAATACTTTCTTAGTGGCCATTAAAACTTTATTAAAACTTTCTAAAAGGTATATAAACAACAAAAAAACACAAAAAACAAAATGGCAACTAAGGGAAGCATCGAAACTAGCTACTGTAATGCGTACAGGTTTTTAAGGGTACACAAAAGCATTATCAGTGTGAAGTATGTCATCATTGGTTCCACGTGAAATGCTCGAACTCTGCAAGAACTTACAGCAGGAATAAAAAAATGTGGATTGAAACTTGCGCTAAATGTTTGGTCGATCTTCAGGATTCAGGGCGTACTACTAGATCTAAGAGTATGTCAGATAATATTAACACAGTAGAACATATGTCCAACATCACATCTTTGAAGGTCCCTCTTTTTACGCTTCCTCCACCATCTCCTGATGACGATCCGAAGATGTACACAGCCATATGTCAATTTCTTAAGGGGCCACTTGATGCCATCGTCAACATTTTTGAATCAATCAACGAGAAATTAGAAGAATGCAGATTTGATAGCCTGCGCAATGAAATTGCTTCTTGTTCACAAAAAATCGACTCACTAAGTGAGCAGACTGCCAACCTGTCTTCGGTATTAACAGAAGTTCAAGGAAAATATGATGACTTGCAAAATCGATTGAAGACTTTGGAAGAAAAAGTAAAGAAAGGTCAGCAAACCCCTGCGAACGTCACCACAAAAGAAAATATCGATCTGATTGCTAAACTTGACGAATGCACACGTAAAGTTTTTAAGCTCGAAGAACGAGATAGAAATCTGGAAATGGTCATTACAGGCCTCCCTGTCAAACCTGAAGAAGATCTACTGACACTTTTGAAATCTATTGTTAATACTCTGAGCCTCTCAATTAATTCCGCTGATGTAGTGAATATTTTCCGAATTGGTTATGGGACTGCGGAAAGGCCTAGATCAGTACTTGTTCGATTTGCGAGCAGAGCAGCACATGACCACATCTTCTCAGCCAAAAGATCTTTTGGAGTCCTTAAGGCTAGTGCGATTGACTCAACTTTCGGAGATTCTATGGTGTACCGCAACTACAATCATCCACCTGAGACTTACTCTCTCTACAAGGAAACTCGGGCTTGGCTAAATCAGTCAAACGTATCAGCAAAAAATGTATGGATTCGAAACGAGGCTATATACATCAGGCTTCCCGACGTGGAATCTCCATTTAGAGTTTCATCAAGATCTGAATTAGAGACACTTAAGCCCACACTTCAGAAGAGTGATACTACTGCATGAGGACGACGGAACGTCAGATCTTCATCTTCAAGCTCAAGTATTTCTAATTCTATTGTAAATAATAAAGTTAATTCTACTTTAGGAAAATTTCTCACCATCTGCCATGTAAATGCCCAGTCTCTCAGAGCGCAAATCCATGAATTTCGTTTTTTCTGTTGAATAATTCCTATGACATAATTGCGGTTTGTGAAACTTGGCTGAATGAATATATAAACGACTTTCTAGTAGAAATTCCTGGATTTTATCTTCTTCGATGTGATAGAAAGGGAAGGCAGGGTGGAGGTGTCGGTATGTATATTCGCCAAACTTTAATTGGACGTATTCTCCAATGCTCGTCTGAATCTGAACCGGATCTTATTATTTCTCCTAGACCTGAATTTATGATTTTCGAGATTATTGCACCTAACGCACCTAAGACCATGTGTTGTGTCGTGTATCGACCCCCGAATGAGGGGTCTATTTCTGAATTCGAAGCAGCATTTGCTCTTCATTCTCCGGCATTTACTAATATCATAATTTTTGGTGATTTCAATGCAGATCTTTGTAAATCATCTTATTATTCGGATCAAATAACACAATTGTTATACTTGAATAACTTGTCATTAATTCCTTTCTCCCCCACACACCATACCGCCACCTCTCATACCTGGTTGGATCTTTGCACAGTAAATGATAATGATACGGTTATAGAGTATAGTCAAAGAGAAGTACCTTTCTTATCTCACCATGACCTTATACAAATTAAGTACCAATACAAGTCGCCTAAACAGAAATCTAGGTTTCTCTACTATCGTGATTTCCGTAACCTAAATGTTGAGGAATTTTTACAGTACTTGGTAAACGCCTTAAATATATTTGTATTGGATTCCAATGAAAAATTCTCTACACTCCGTGCATATAAACCCAAGAACCTTCCGGCACCATGGATTACACCCACAATCAGATTTAGAATGAAGAAAAGAGACAGGCTGTACAATGCAGCTAAGCGTAATAATTCCCTCTATTTGATGTCAAAATTTTGCTCGTTGAGAAACTCGGTACAAATTGAAATTCAGAACAGCAGAAATGCATATAATACATCTAGATTGTCAAACATCACTGAACCTCAGCACCTCTGGAATGAATTTCGCAGATTAGGTTTTATCAATCCTAAAAATACCTCAATATTTACTTCAATTACTGCTGACGAATTCAACTCCTATTTCAATTCAGTATTAAACGTTTCTACAAATTATAATCAAATTACTTTTTCCGAACCTTGTCTTTTGCAAAATAATATGAATTCACTGTTTAACTTTTCTGAGGTGACAACTTATGATGTGTGTGAGGCAATTCAATCACGCGAAAGCGACTCCAAAGGTGCAGATGAACTTCCAATTAGTTACTTCAAGAGAGGTATGGAGGTGTTAATTCCTCACCTCACTGAGATATTCAATCTATCACTTACATCTTCTGTTTTTCCGGACACCTGGAAGGAAACAATCATAAGACCCATACCTAAAATAAAAAATCCAGTTTCTCCAAGTGATTATAGACCTGTCTCTTTACTATGTGCGTTATCTAAAGTTCTTGAAAAAATAGTACACAAACAGTTTGTTACTTTTCTCGAGACTAATAATCTTCTCGATGTATACCAAACGGGCTTCAGAAAGGGTCATAGTACTCAGACCGCATTACGGAATCATAACATTCCTGCACAAAATTTCATGCGGGAATGTTGACCATGAAGCATACTTTGAAGGAAAGTGTCTATCTGCTGTATTACACGCACCGAAAGTAAGGGAACCGCTAGTTTCTGATTAGTTGCAAGAATTATCACAACCAATCTGAAGCCACCGGATGCGTGATCCAACAGTATAAGCTGCCATTGGTCAAAATTTTACGAGCGCGATTCAAAATCAAATTAATTTAATTCGATTTTGAATCGCGCGCTAGATTACAGCCAATTGCACAATTTGTCAGCTTTTCTTTTCTTTTTTTTTCTCAGAATTTCGTCAGCTGAGAAGTTGACCGTTTAGGTTAGTTTGCCTGGTGCAACTTCGTGTATCTTTGAGAAGCTTACGTTTGAGAGAGTGTAAATCATTTTAGTTCGTTTTTTTTCCTCTCGGGGGGCCTGCCCCTCGGCCCCGCCGGGGCTCTGCCCCGGACCCCTCCTCCCCCCCGACGATCTTATTACCTACCAATGTTTCATATGTCACGAACTTCCCTTTACAGGGGTTACAAAAAATAGTATATGATACGCGAACGGGTTGGTGATTCCTACTTCCCGCACTTGTATCATAGTGTACTATTATCAAGTTTCTATACAGTATAATATGTTTCTCTAAAAGGACATAATTCCGTTTTTTTTTCAAATTCCGCGTGTAGCATAATTTGAAAAATTATATAATTCACTTTTGATTCGATATAATCATTAGGGTGGGCCGAATTACACATAAGTTTCCGAATCGAATCGTAATAGCACAGAAAAGTTGCTACTCGTCGCCCTGATCGCAATAAAAATTTTTTTTCTTAAATCGTACCATCTCGTCCGGTCGCACATCGCATTCAAAGTTTCGAAAAAAAACTTTCCCTTCTCATCACCCTCTCCTGTAAGGGTGGGGGGAGGGGCAAATATCGTAAAAAGGAGCCATTTTAAGGTCGTTATTTTCCTTGTGTGAAGTGTGCTGGTGCGATCGGCTAAGGCGTTAAAAGCGTTAAAATATATATCATATCTAGAACAGAATTACGTAAATATACATCAGCCGCAATATGATGGGAGGGGAGGGGTAGCTGAGTCTCAGCGAGGGTTGACCAATGGAAAAGCTGGGTGGGCGGCAGTCGGTTCTAGGAATTCGCCTTCTTGCTGCGCGCAACGTGCCAACCACACAAGTCGAGACGTGTCGAATTTTAGCGTTTTACTGTGCATTTTAGTGTTGATTAGAGAAGGAGTTTGATTGACAATGACGCCGAGGACGCTCGGTCAAAAATTTGTTTGTCCTTTATTTGGACCGCCTAAAAGTCTGAACAAACAGATTCTTCCTGCAGTAGCTAATGTCGTTGCTGATGATATAGAGTCCATTTACACTAAGGCATCTTTGCCAGAGGTCTCTCGCACGAGAATTATACAAATTATAAAAACTCTTCACGATAAGTATTACTACATCCTTAACAAGTTAAACAGGGACAAAAAATACCTGAAAACACAAAAAGAGTACACCCCATTCATTTCTGGCTGTCAAAAAACTTGATTTGACAGTCAGAAATGTAATGTGTGTACTCTTCATTAAGCTCTATATGCTAATATTTTTTTCGAAAGTTTTTCTGTAAATTTGACATTCCGGTAATTTTTCGCGTCACTTTATTTCGAATGAGAGGCAAGGAATACGAAGCCAAGCGTACCGTCAGTTATTGCATCCGAACCCTTATGATAATATTATATATATAGGGTGTCCCAGACTCATGTGTCCGGACTTATATAGCCGTATAAAAATGAAAAAAATTAATGGACAATTCCCTTTCCAAAAATCAGATGAAGTTTTAGTTTTTAAGTTATAACATATTTAAAGTGGACCAATCAGGAGCGCCGTATGAACAGCCATGTGTGCGTGAACGAGATTTCAACGCAGTGTTATCGAAGCGAACGCAAAGGTGGGGTTAGCAGATAGTAAAGGAAGAACCAAATTCCAAATTTGCGCAAGAAATTGTTTATAACGTTTACAATTGTGACTAACAGTCACTCTCACTATAATGTAAAGCACTCACTCGAAAAAATTTTTTTTACAAAAAACGTTCATTACACTATGTGGCTGTTTGTTAATGTCATTTGTTTATAACAGTTAATGACAATAATCAAATTATTTGCATTCTGGGTGTACTCTTGCGTCGATTTAAGATGATTTTCATTACATGGAAACCGCTATTGAAGAATAAAGAATGAAAAATCTCGATTTTCTCATACTTCGAGTAAACATATAATACATAAAAAAATGAAAATGCAAGAATCGCTGACTGAGGTGCTCTTGGAAATTTAGCGCTCTTCAATTTAAAAAAAAAAACTGATTGCGGATTGGGGCAAAATTGAAGGCTGTAGAGAGTGTAGAGTGTATACCTTTGGAACGAAATGCTATCGTGTTCACTTCAACATTTCCATTATTGGGGCAAATATTAACCGATTTTCATGAATGTTTTTTCCACTTTCTTGAAATTATATGAATAAACTATTTCTGCTAATTAAAATTAAACCACGCAATGCTTTCATAATTTCCGTTTTTTGAACCGGCCTGCATCTCATAACAATGAGGAGGATGATTCGTTCCGTTAATTCGACGCGCTCGAGTCTCTCCACTCGCGCGACGGGGCGAATGCCTCGTACGAGGGTCGAGGCACAGGCATCGAAAATACAAACTCAGCTAGTACTGAGCGTCACTGCATTTTTTCTTTATTCTTCTTTTCTTTTTGTTTATAATTTTAAATATAAACATTTTTACAAAAAACCGGCTCTTTACCCGAAAAGAGAATATTATTTAGATGAGGTATGCAAAATATCAGACCAAAATATTCAACCGTGGGACCGGAAACTGGAATTCCGTTTTATAACGCTGATAAATTCCCTTACAAAAGGCCAGCTATACGTACCGAAATTTCAGTACAAATAACCCCTTTTCCAGCTCATAATAATTGCAGATCGCTTAAAAATGGTTTAGCACTACGGGAAATGGTTGTCAGCAAAATTTCATGAAAGTTTCATCATTTTAGAAAAAAATGTTATGGATGAATTTGACTTTCTAGTCTCAACTACATCACAAAATCGGAACTTAAATGGCGTTGTTACCCATCTAAAAATTCGATTTAGAACCTGCCTTTACGATTGTCATCAAAACTGGAATATGGATAATGCATTATTTGTAATCACTTACCTTTCGAAGCAGCTTTGCATTAAGTTTCACATCATACGTGTACTCAGAATTATCCAAAAGTACTTTGGTGATCACTTCTAAATACCGTTTGACCGCCGACATGATTGTGAGTTCTTAATGTTAAAAAATCGAGCAAAAAAGTAGCTTTGCGATTTTAAAAAGTAAATAAAAATACCAGATACACTAAAGAAAATAAAGGAATAATACTAAGAAATTTCAATGAAACAAGTACAATATTTTTTCAATCACTCACCTATAAATTCAGTTCTCTGATATAAAACTCGAAATCTTAATTGCCTTCAGTAATCGTTTTGTTTTGGATGCGCATCCGGTCACGAAAAATTCGAAAAGACGAATGAGGTTTCTTTTAAAACAGTGCGACAAAATGTCGTCCAAAAAGAGGTAGCATTGTTTAGAGAGTGAAAAACAGAAATAGGAGACTCATATTCTCCGTTTCCAAACGCTAAAAATTTATCCGAATAAAGCATGAGTATCAGTGTCAGTTTGCATATAATTCTCATAAATGCGTACATAATATCTATTCGATTTTCAATATATTTTTTTACTTGAAAAATCTTCATTATATGGATATTTACAAATTTAGGGTCTTAGTATCCATTTTTGAGGAAGTATTATCAGGTCTTACGGTCTTACTATTCGAAGGTTCGCTTATTCATTCAAACATTTCGGCTGACACTTCGTCCCTTCTTCAAAGTAACCCAAATGAGTATCAAAATTAAGATATATCCTAATAACAATGTTCTTTTTTTTTATATGAGCGTTTAATTCAGAAAGTCATATTGTATATTTGAGAGGTAATTTACAAAATATATGATACGGTCAGGGGGGAAGGGTCTATGAAAGTACTATTCTCCATGTCAAAATCAATGGAAAACGTATCACGCAAGGGGGGGGGGGGGATTTCTGAAACATGTATCACGTATTTTGTGAATGACCACTTACGATTCGTGAAGGCACGAAGAAGCGATCGGAGTTCGAGGAATTGGCCGGACTCGCGGAAGAAGAAGAAAAACAAGAAGAGGAAGACGAACAGAAGCGACTCCCGACTACCCGTGCACATCGATTGATGACTTCTTGCTCTATCAATTATTTAAAATTAACTAAGTGCCAGTTACATTTTTAATGATTTTCAGACAAACTTTAGTAATTTTTCTTAAAAATGTGAAAAAACTTCTGTGAAAAAACTTCAGTGGAAATAATGACACTACTTCATTAGTTAAATAAAATAACTAATAATAATAAACTAATAATAAGTGAAATTCTACTAAAGATTGACTAATACTATGAAATAAAAACTATAATGTATATAAAAAAAAATTTTAAATAAGTTTTTTCATAAAATTGGCAAATTGATAAAACCTACTAAACTTTTCTGAACTTCCGTTAAATACGCTGAGGAATAAAATACCTCCCATTCGGTGTTCTCCTATGTTAGCTTTGTTATATTCTCCTTTTTTATATTAGTGCTTAAAAACATGAAAATCATGTAATTTGCTTTTTCAGACCCCTATGAAGAAAGCTATTCTTTTAGTCCGATTTATTTCAGTGTCGGCTTAAATTGAAGCGCCTAGCGCCTAGGCGGATGCAATTTATTTTATTTTTTCACTATCTTAAAAGTAGAAAAGAAGGGTGTTCCTCTGATATCAGCTGGAACCATTCCAAAGAATAACATTTTAGGCCCGGAAGTTAGGGCATTTTTCGGAATTTTTGGTTATTTTTTATTGTCAGTGGGGTTGAAACCGAGGGTGTTCCGGAAGAAATAGGGGAACTAAACTATTTGATGTATCTTTAGACATCAAGTAGAACCATTCCAAAGCATAAAATATTATTAGGTCTGGAACTTGGGCATTTAAAAAAAATGTCGATCTGTTATTATCTTGGGAGTTGAAAACGCGGGTGTTCCGGAAGAGATAGTGGAATGATAATTTTTTTGATATCTTCGGACACCAAGTGGAAACATTCCAAAGCATAACATTTTAGGTCCCGAAATTAGGGCATTTTTCATGATTTTTTTTTTTTGGTTAAAATGTGGTGTGTTCCGGCAGCGATAGGGAAATGAAACTTTTTTTGGTATTTTTAGACATTAAATAGAACCATTCCAAAACATAAAATTTCAGGTGCGGAAGTTAGGGAATTATTTTCGATTTTTTATTATCTTGGGGGTTGAAAACGAGGGTGTTCCGGAAGAGATAGAAGAATTAAACTTTTTGGGATATCTTAGGACATCAAATAGAACCATTCTAAAGCATAAAATTTTATGTTCAGAAGTTGGGACATTTTTTGGGATTTTTTTCGATTTTTTATTATATTGGGGGTTGAAAACGAGGGTGTTCCGGAAGAGATAGACGAATGAAACTTTTTTTGATATCTTTGGACATCATGTGGAACCATTCCAAAGCATAACATTTTAGGTCCGGAAGTTAGGGCATTTTTTATGATTTTTTTATTTTTGAGGGGTTGAAATGGGGGATGTTCCGGAAGAGATAGTTCAGAACTTTTAAATTTTAGGTTTCACGCAAAAAAAAATTGCTTGTAAATTAGTTTTTTGCAAACGTTGCAAGCTTCAGCGAGGTGTTCGTTTCTCGAAGTCAAGAAGTACTATGCCAGGCCTCAAGTGCGCGACAGAAAGAATTGTCGAGAATATGTAGTTCTAGTAAATGCGGCATTTCCCATTTTCGGCAATTGACTCCATTGTCAATTGAGTTGGACAACTAGATAGTATGCGTCCTAGGTGCGACACATTCTGCAGCTATAATCGGGAAAATCTTAGCTTAAAATGTGGTGACGGTATGCTAAAGTTGAAATGACACCGTCTTGACATGCCAAAAATGAAACCCTGCGTGCCCGACTTCAATGCGGGTGATTTAGGGAAAGCAAACGTTACCTCATGCGACATCCACTGAACCATCACAATTCTGAAGAAGACGCTGTGCTTCTATCGATGAGGTCAGGGTCTTCGGGGATGCCATTAAGTTTTTCTCGCTTCAAATTAACCTTGGCGCATTTTTCTAACCCAAACTCCATTCCAATCTTTTAAGTCTACTCTTTGAGAATCTCTGGAGCTAGATTTAGTTGCTCTTTATTATTACACAAATCTTGAGTTCATCCATGTAAAGTAAATGAATGGCCTTATGCTTTCGTCTTACCCAGCTTATTTTTTTGCTGAGTTGATGTATTCGTCTTTTGATCTTACGATCAGCCGTTGGTTTTGTTTTACGGTTTCTATCTATGAACATGAAACTGGCTCTCAGTAGAACCGCGGTAAATCACATCTGTGACTACGTCTCTCGACCGTGAGATGGTTGGACACAAAGCACAATGAAATTACATAGGCCAGCCGGCTAAGCCCTCGTGTTTCTTCAGAATGCGTAACGACCTAAGGATGATATCCTTCTGCGTCCATATCGCAAGTGCCTCGGCAGGCTTTTGGCATGCGAGTATGGCTTTGAAGTTACGAACCAGTGATCGTTTCGGACCTCCGACAGCACCGATTATATGGATATTTATTTTAACCGAATATTGTGGGTACAGTCTCTGCAGCTCCCTTTTTGGAAGACCTGTTTCCCCTTTCCTTCTTCTTGACAGTGAAGTTGTAGTCAGCTGGGGGCGAGAATTTTATCACGAATGTAGCTCTTTCTCGAAGTCACGAAAACGATGCCAGGCCTCAAGTGTACAATGAAGACTGCTGTCCGAAAATACAGTTTCAGAAAATATGGCTTTTCTCGTTTTGGACAATTGACTCCATCTGCCTCGAAGCGTTAGGCAGGGCTGGTCACGTCCAACACCGTAAGAGCGGCTAAGATAAAGAACTGTTAGGACCGCATTATCTGTGTAGATATACCTCGTTCCTGCGTTCGGCTACGGTATACCAAGGTAGAAATGACACCATCCTGGCAGGCGAAAATGAAACACTCTGCATATAAATAAAGTCCTGATGATCTGAAGAAAGCAAAAGTTAGTTTCTTCGACAAGGGCTGATATTCTACATTTCTGTCAACGTTTCCGTGCATTCTCTTGTCGAGGAGCTGTTGGTGCATCATAATTCAGTAGTAGTTCAGCCGTTGAACAGTGTTGATGAATGTGGAAATTGTTGAAAAGAATTTCATGTTTTGAGAAGAATTCATAAAACTAAAAATAAATCAAGTTATATCCTGTATTATTCAAGAGAATTCAAATATCTTTGAAAGAATTCAAAAGATTACAAATGAATTCTAAGAAATCGTGAACAATCTGCAGAATTAAAAAGACTAAGGAATTCAAAATAATTTAACGTATTCTAAATATTTCACGAAAATTCAAAACCCTTTTAAAAAATTCGAACGATTTAAAGTCAATTCAAGGATTCACACGGATAGCCTAGGAGCGGTTCATCCGTCGACGAAAGTTGCTGAATTTGGAAATAGTTGAGAAGAATGTCATGCTTCGAGAAGAATTTAGAAAATTAAAAGTAAATCAAGCAACATCCTAAATATTTTCAAAGAATTCTTTTAAATCTTCGATATTTTGAGAATTCAAAATATTTGATTGAATTTCACGTTAATCAGGAATGGTCACTGATTATTTGCAATAATGCACAATTTATCTAGGCTCAATGAAATTATTTGTGATAAGTAGGAGATATTGCTTCTCGTGGTCGCATGCACACTTGGAACTAGCTCTTCAACCACATTCAATTTTAATGCCCTGTAGTACCCAAAATAAGCACCAGACCCAAAAATGTTTTGGGACTTTTCGTTTTTAATTTTTTTCTATCTGCCATTACAAGGAACGACAAGATTCCCCTGGACACCCTGTATATAAGATTTTCGAGATCAGTCAACACTGAAATACTAACTGGATCATGAATTTCAAAATGTACTTTCAAATCTCTTATACTCTGTCACTTATTATTCAGTATTTCCTTATCTCAGAACGTACACCCTATATTGCTCAAAGGATTAAATAAAATTGCTCTATGAAAAGTATAGTACTTTTTCTCTTACAATTACTTCTCTGTTCTGTTTTATTTATTAAATTACGGCCACAATAAATGAATAAGTACTTAGAAGATATACATGAGTGCTCTTCATTTCATGTGCCTTACACAGGATGATGCAATTTTTAATGTTTGCTTCTGCAATAGTTTAATCCTCAACATATTAAATTACAATATATTCGATGTTTTTCAATAACAATTGACCGAATCCATTTCAAATCAGGCAGGGTTTTACACTCGAAATCGCAGAATCTCTCGGGAACGAAATATGTTGTTTTTCAGATGAAATTAGGCGATACGTATTTTTCCGATTTGCAAAACAAAATCTAAAAAGTTATGCGTATTTGAATTTTGTACTTTATTAAAAAAAAAAATCGTTTTTTTCTGTTTAAACCTCTCTAAGTTTCGACCTAATTGAGATTTGATAGAAAACGGCAGTGTAAATACACACAAGTTGTGTATTGTCGGAAGATTTGAATTATTACTGCAAGTATTAACCGATTTTCTTGAATCTTTGTTTCACTTTCTTTTAATTTTATGAATAAATTGATTCTGCTAATTAAAATGAAATTAATCCATGGTTCTTTCTTTCGTTGCCCTTGTGTCCTAACGCAAGCGTGGCTTCGATATTCGTTCATGCTCGTAGACTTTGCTTGGCGAAAACGCGCCTATCATGCGAAACCCGCATCCAGCAGCATTGCCAAAAGATCCTCGCTACTTGACTTTTGCACTGCGACTGCGGGCCAAATACCCAACTCACATGCGCCGTGAGTGATGCGCCGCCACCCGAGCTAGCTGTTAAGTATTGCGCGTTTCGAGACCGAGAGACACTTCTCCCCGAGTCCCCGAAATGTACACTTTGACGCTACCTAAGTAAACGCAAGGTTTTTGGCTTACATCTTTACATCTTTACCTTATTCTTGGACCCCCTCTCTCTAACGCTTGCATTCCGCCTTCATAGCAACGTCACACCCGATCCCCGTTACGGAGAGGATTACTCTCCCCTAATAGCACGGAACATTCCGCGGGAGCCTTTGGAACGTTCCCGGAACGTGTAAAATGTCTGCCCCTTGGGAACGTTCCACTGTGGCCTGAGGGAAACCTTTCATTATTGTTATTTTTAACAACAATTATCCTTTCAACCGTAAGACATAGGTAAGAATGGATGTTATTTTTGAGTTTTGAGTACCGCATATACTACACTATGATATCCGTATCATAAGCTAGAACGTTTGCAAGCGCCGGACATTTTACACGTTCCAGGAACGTTCCGTGCTAATAGGGTCGAATCGGAAGTATAACTCAGTGACACGGAGAAAGCGAATTTCACCCCGAAGAGTGTTGCTCCTGTGTACCCAGAAAACCCTTCTCACCCAGGAAAAACCCGTCAACGCCACGAAGAGAGTCGCTCCCGTACTGACGGAATTCGGTGCCACCGTAGAGAAACCCGATATCCCCCTGGAAACCCCGTATCACCACGGAACCGAACCCACTCCTTGAATACAAATTCCTGTCACTTTCTCTCGCCAGTGCTATGTATCACGTGCGACAAGGCGCTCCTGCCAGCGTCCCGTTAAGCGCTCTACCTCCCCTGTCACCCGAGAGCCAGTCCATAGTCTCAACGCAAGCCAGGCACGACCGTGCCATCTACACGCCACCGCAAGCGGGCGACACCATCCCACAATGTCGCACTTACTCTGCGAGTCACGCCTAGGACCTCCCCCGATCCACGCAACGCCGATTACTTGGATCTTAATCCCGGCAGTCCTTCATGGTTCCTTACCCCTCAGGAGTCGACCCCTCCCTCTACAGCAAAGTTGGATAGTTCCGTAAGACGGTTACCAATAATCACATACGTGGATACCTCCGGATTACTCCCCGCTAACGAGTACCCCGAACGAACAATCCGGCATGTATTTTCCCCCGAACTAACTGCACTACTGAGGATCACCATCGACATTTACCCCCAGTTACCTTGGATATCCCCCTCATGCCCAGAGAGCCCCCCTCCACTCTCTATTCCGAAATCGAGTATATCTACAGCCAAGACGTCGTCGGTGCCTCCTGTACCATTACGGTTACCTATACCTACACCTCCCACTGGACAACCCTCCGTTTTATAACGGAATACACCGTCTTCGTTACCTTCAGACTGCCCCCAGGTCACCCTAGACGTTGTTAGATTTGCACCAGCTACCGCACTTACCACCACGTGCAAAAGGGTGTGTAAAAATGTCATCAGCATAACTCGAAGGCGACGAATCGTCGTCTTGAGTGACAGCAATGCCTGTGATTATCCCATCGCCATAGACCACAAAATCAAGTAGACTTTTGAAAAAATACTGAGCCTTAAACAACTAATTAAAAAACTCACGAAAACCATCGGTACTTTTCAGGACCACCAAGTGTTTCAAACGTAGATCCACTTTCTGTTTTTTAACATTCCTGTCTTGAACGAAATAAAGTAATCCCAACTTTATACAATTTTAAATAATGTTTTGAATCAGTCTCAATCCACGACTGACCTCAAATTATAGTAAGGGGTTTTGAAGCAATCGGGAGAAATCTACATAGGGAAATTCAGAGTATAATTCGAGAGAGAACAGGAGTTGTAATAAAAATCATAGCAGTGAAAGTGATTAGTGACGGAATACTAGTGAAACTGGATTCTTGGAAAACGAAAAGAAGACTGATGGAGAGAAAGAATAGACTCAAAGGGACTCAAATCATCAAAGGTGATGACTTGACAGATCGAGAAAGGGAAGTTTAGAGCTGTATACAAAATCAGGTAGAAGAAGCGAGAAAAAATAATGAGATAGCAAGTATGAGCTACGTGAAACGACAGATAAACTACCAAAAATACTACTGGAGTGAAACAGAGGTAATAAAGAAGGGGCACAACTTTCGGAGAACTACATTTTTGAGGAAAAACTACCAAGAGAGTACGAGGACTGGTTTGGAACATCGCGGGAATATCAAAGATATGGGACACCTGGGAATTTTGAAAAAAGTTCGAAATTATAATTCTACACGAGACATGGCTGAAACGAGAAAGAAATGAATCAGTGTTGGCTGAATTGGACAACAATTTTTGGTGGAAAGCGAAGTCGGCGATGAGAGAAAATAAAAAAGGTACGGCGAAAGGGGGATAATTGGTAAGAATAAAAAAGAATTTATGTCCAGGTTTACAACTAAGCGAGTGGGAATATGGCTTGATTATCACAGGCGATAATTTAAAAGATAAAAAGTTTTAAAAGTGATAAGTAGTCTAAAGTTAATTATAGAGAATATTCCAAGTAGAATGGAAAACATGATATTATCAGGAGATTGGAACGCAAGAATAAGTCATGAGCAAGGTAAAGTGAATTTTGAAGAAAATGAATTAGAGGAGAAATATTCTAATCTAAGATTTTTGGAAGACTCGCATTTAAATGCAGAAGGAGAGAAATTGCTCAGTTTATGTGAAGATTATGGTTTAATAGTTTTGAATGGAAGAATGAACGGCGACAGAGAAGGGAAATTCACACATATCGGCGGAGCAGGGAGCTCGGTTCTTGATTACGTGATTTCAATGGATAACGAAGAAAGCGTATTCAAATTAAATACTTAGGTAGGAAACAGGGAGAAAACGTCTTGTAAAGCTGAAAAGGGCTACTGAAACCTGAAAAGGACGAAGCTAAAGAAATATTAAACAGAGACAGAGCGAAAATTAGGCAGTTACATGCACAGAAAAAACGAGAAGAGGAAAGAAAAATGGAAAAAGGTTGCAAAAAGTTAGAGTATGGGTGAGTTTTAGAGAGCAATAGGCAGTTTTAGACCTAGGAAAAGAAGAAGGGGCAGTAAGATAAAAAAAAAGAGAGGTGGAAAATTCATTTTCAGAAGTTATTAGAGGCTGAAAAAATCGATGACTTGAAAGTAAACGGAAAATAGGTAATTCACAACAGCAATTCGGTAGAAATTAATAATACAAATAACCCAATAGAACCTAGAAGCGAATGTAATTTTACTAGGGGAACGATGAGGGCATGAAACAGGAAGAAGAATTGAATAAAGAAATAAGTTTTGAGGAAGTAGCGAATTTTGTGAAGGGAGTGAAGAAAGGGAAAGCTCCTGGGGAAGATGGAGCAACTATTGAATTCCTCCAAGGCTTACCACGATGCTGGGTTGAAGAAGTGCATAGGTGGAGGGAATGTGGAGGGAAGGGATTATAGGAAAAGGATGGCAGAAAGCTAGAATTGTTCCTATTTTTAAATGAGGGGGTGAAGAGGACACAGGAAATTATAGAGTAATATCACTACTACATATAGGCTACAAAGTTCTAGCAGCAATTATGGATGAAAGAATCAGAAGGTGGTTAGAGAAGAAAGGTATATACAGGGTGTCCCAGACTCAAGTGTCCGGACTTATATAGCCATATGAAAATTTGAAAAATAAATAGAAAATTCCTTTTCCAAAAATCAGTTGAAGTTTTACTTTTTTAGTTATAAAACATTCAAGCTGGACCAATCAGGAGCGCTGTATAAATAGCCGTGTGTGCGTGAACGGGCTTCCAGCGTAGTATTCTCCTGTCGCTAACCCCACCTCTGCGCTCGCTTCGATAACACTGCATTGAAATCTCGTTCACGTACACACGGCAGTTTATACGGCGCTCCTGATTGGTCCAGCTTAAATGTTTTGTAACTAAAAAACTAAAACTTCAACTGGTTTTTGGAAAAAGAATTTTCTATTTATTTTTTTAATTTTTATATGGCTATTAAGTCCGGACACTTGAGTCTGGGACACCCTGTATAAAGGAATTCAGGCAGGTTTCAGAAAAGATAGGGCTGCAAGAGACGATATCTTTACACTGAATACTTGAATAAATAACAAGTTAAAAAGAGAGGGTGGTAAGCTATATGTGGCCTTTGTGGACTTTAAAAAAGCTTTCGACTTAGTAAGTAGGGACATTTTAATGCAGAAACTATAAAAAACTGGGATAAAAGGCAGAATGTTGACAATGATTAAAATATGTACAGGCAGACACTAAATGAAGTACTGGCAGAGGAGGGAATTACAGAGAGTTTTAGGGCGGAGCGGGGGGTCAGACAGGGTTGCTCAGTAAGACCAACACTCTTTAACAGTTTTATTGAACACATGGAGGATGAATTGATAAGAAGGAAGGAGGGAGGTACAGTGACAGGAAAGACGAAACTATATGTACTAAAATTTGCAGATGATTGAGTTTAGTAGCCGACTTCCCAGAAGGTTTAAAGGAAAAACTCAGAACCTTAGAAAAATATAGTAAAAAAATAATCTCTCCATGAATGTTAACAAGACAAAAATAATGCTATTTCGAAAGAGGGGCAAAATGAAGGAGGGCGAAGAATGGAAAATATATGGAAAGAAATTAGAGGTCGTAGATAGATCAAAGTATTTAGGCTTTTGGTTTTCTACGGCAGGGACCTTTAACAAACATCTAAACACTTTAACAGGAAAAGCCCAACAGGCAATTAATGCAGCATGGGGAGTCATGGAAATAGCTAACATAGATAAAATAGGAAGAAGGCTTTACTTGTCAGACATTTTGACTAAGGCAGGGTTATTCTGTAGTGTTGAGCTATGGGGATGGGAAAGCAAGGAAGTAATGGAAAGAATATAAGGTAGATACGTAAAAACGATTATGGGAATAGATAGAACTACTCCAAATTATATTTGGAGAATAGAAGAAAGTAGAAGTTTGGAAATAGAGGCAAGAAAAAGGGCAAGCAGATATGTTTTAGAAATTTGAAGTATAGCAGATGACAGACTACCTAAAGTATGTCTAATGGCAGAATTGAAAAGTATTGCTAATAATATGCCATCGAAGTGGGGAGGAGTAATGAAAAAAGAAAAGGATGAAGTAGGAGACGGAGAGACGCTACGACTAATGAGGAACCAAGGAAGTGAAAGCAAAATTAAAAGGAAACTAGAGCAAGGTATTTAAAAAAATAGAACTTGAAATTCAAATAGATTGAGGGAAGATAGATAGGCAGGAAATAAAGGTTATGAAGAAACAGTATGCAGGCTGTGCGAAACGTCAGAGGAAAATCTTGGCCACATTTGGGTATGTGAAAACGCAAGGACATTAATCAGTGAAGATTTGGTTAGTGTGGTTGATAAATGGCTACATGAAAAACCGGAAATGAAAATTAGTCAGAAATTAGGAATAGTTCTGAAAGGAGAACCGCGCTCCGAGCTCTGGGGATATAAGAGAGACTTCGAGAAATTTGCAAAAGAAAGTATAAATAGCAATCGACAAGCAGTATTATGAGAGAACAGCGATAGTGAAGATCAGTAAATAATAAGAAAGCAAAGTATATAAATTGTGATGCACAATTCGAATTAAACCTAGAAATAGAAAATGAGCGCGGATATACTATATATGCAGAAATGAAAATATTCTAAGTCACATAATTTTTGTAAACTGCTTATTATATTATACTACTGTATATTTAAATTGTATATGTAAAAAACCACAAGGGCATACAGGAGAGAGAATAAATTGAATTGAATACTTTGTTTTTATAGACTCGTTTAATAAAACAAAAATTATTAGTTGAATATTTTATGTACCTTTAATCTTCGTTCTTTGTTCGTTTGCAATTTTTCGAGTTTTTCGTGCATTGTGTACCTTTTTCGTTCCGTATCTGTTTACATTTTGTTCTGGGTATTCAGCGTTTCGTGTTCTGTGATATGTGTTCTGCATTTTGCAAACATATCTGATGTGAAGAATCGTTAAAAAACGGCGATATTGGAACTGTGAAACAGAAGTGTGTAAATGCCTTTAGAGAAGCAAGTGTTAAAAGAAATGACATTAAAGCTGAAAGATTATTTAAAACAAGAAAAAGAAGCACGACTGGTCTTACTCCTATCACAACGACACAAGATGCTGGTCCTGAGGCTCTTCTCAAATTCATCTCCTGCAAATGCAACAAAGGATGCGGCTTAGCATGTGGTTGCAGGAAGGCTGGGCTGAAATGTTCCATCATTTGCATGAACTACAGCGGGCAAGTCTGCGCAAACGTCGTAGAGATTTTGAGCGACTCCGAGGAAGAGGGAGGAGATGAAGAAATCGAAGCTACCATCCGCAAACTGTCGCAAACTGAGGAAGAAGTCGATTTAGGTGAAGAAGAAAAACCAACACAGTAGGATAGCACAATAGAAGCTCAAGCAGGTCCATCAAGAACTCAAAAACAAAGAAAAGTGACCAGATCACAAAAATCAAAAGAACTACATCAAAAGGTATTCCAAAAATCTATCTCTACACCGATACATTCATGAATCCATGAATTCCTCCATCCAAACCCATCCATCCATCAATTCACCCATCAATGCATTCATCAATCCATCTATCAATTCATCTATCGATCCATTTGGATTAGGCATAATGGGGATACCACAATAAAAAACAATGCGCCCTTTATTTTACCTCATAGGTGGTGTGGACACGAGTACAATTATCAATAATAATATTTATTATATTATTGTAGTGAAGGCCTTTTCCGGTTTTTCGAACAAAACCACGATGATATATTGTATCCTCTACAGAACTAAGCGACGAAAAGGACTCGGTACCGAATCGAAACATGTCGGCAATATTTAAATAAAAACATCAGAAAACCGGCCTTCGCTACATTAATATTCTAAGATGCCGGAAAAAATTAACAATTAATAATTAACCGATAATAACTGCAATTCCAGGTGATAATAGGGTATTCACGCAGTCTTTAATTTAACATCGCACTTAACTCTGAAAATATTTATTTTACTACAAATGTTTTAAAGCGAGATTGTAGTAAATTTCATCCGCTGTTCTTTTTGCCTCGACTTTTTTCTTCTAGGATGTATTAAACAGGAGTTATTTGATGAAACACGAATTTTGGGTGCAATATTTAAAAATTGCAGCATGGCTTAAACGGGGGGTGTTAGCGAACTTGGTATGTTTTTCAGGATGTCAAAAAGTACTGTACTACAGAGTTTTAGATTTTTATCTCTTCCGAATTTTTGTCCAGGTAAAAGTACTTACTGCCTGGACTATTATCTTCTTGAGTTTATTTGTTATATATTTCTATTTCAACACAACCAAAAATTTAACACTAGTGATACTGATTGCTTTGATATGAAGCACGACTATGATTCGATTTTCTTAAAGATTCAACTTCACTCTATTAGAATCTAATAATTTTCTTATTTAAAATTTATTTTGCCAATTACAAAAATAAAATATAAGAATCAGAAGGGTAGAAAAGGTAGAAAGGGTAAAGGCTTTCATGTCACTTGGAGTTTCTCAATTTAAAACTACCATGAACCGGGGTAATTATGGATCAAAAGACGCAATTTTTAGGATCGCGGCTTCACCAAAAATCACAAAATGTACTCCACTTTTTTGTAAAACATATAACTGTTCTAAAGAGTCTTTTGAAGATATCTAGCAAAAGTCATTAAAAAAACCTCCTCCGAAGTTAATAATCAAAGTTTAATGCACATTTGCACTCCCGATAGGATAATTATGGATCAATTTTTTTGATAATTAAAGTATATAACATTTTTTCCTTGGATCCAGATAATTTGTAAATTTTTGTTTGGACATAAAAGAGTATAACTATAAAAGTATCTTGGCTTTTCAATTTTTCTGTGTGCAAGTTATAGAAACTTGAATCTTTTAAATATTTGTATTTCTTACTTTTTATAATTATCCATGAAGTTAACATTATATGTTATATATAGTTTTTGAAAGACTTCTTTTGTAGGTACAAAACCTAGGCTCAAAATTGTTCAATTTCCAAAGAATATGATATTGTTTTAGGCTGGGTTACACTCATCTATTAGCATAAGTTTCCTATTTTTCACTTCGTGTCTCAAAAACATCAATATTAAACAAAAAAATCCGTAGGATCCCCAGTATTAATTTAACATAATTTGATCCGAATTTTCCTAGGGAAATATTTTTCATAACTTTTTTCGATTCTAAAATATCTAAGTAGAAGTTTTTGGGATTTCTTGCTTTCGTGATCGGTGGAATGTATGGAATGTATGTTGTAAGTGTGAATAATTACTGAAAAATCGATTTTCCTTGACAAAAAGTAGAGTACAACAGGGCGAGGCAGCCAATTTCTTCTTATTTCCATAGCGTTAATTGAAATCGCGCGCCTTTGTAATGTAAGGTCGGTTAGGTTAGTCCGCTGTACTTCGCGGACTTTGTAGCGTCATTTGTGAAAAATGAACATTTTCGTGATTTACGTTTGTTTATGCTTCGTGTGTAGGTTGTGTAAAAAAACTTAAGTGAGTATTTTCCACAGTAGAATTTTGTGCTTAACACGATGGAATGGTTGGTTTTTCGATATTCAAAATACTTTTTTTGTGTAAATTTTTTTTGGAAAAAAGCACGTATGGGACGAGGTAGCCAACATATGGCAGATTATGCTGAAAAGGCTAAAAAGTGAATTGCTTGTGGCGGCCCTCGACGAGGCCACGCGAAGAAGGTGTAAACTCCTTATGAAACCTCGGACAGCAGCAACGAAGATGACATATTAATTTTTTCGATTTTTTCAAATTGTTTGGGGGTATGGCTTTTGAGTTCCATTACATGTCAGAGAAGACATTTAACTTTTTTCTTTATTCTTATATATTATCTTGGACCTAGTGAAGAACATATACATTACTATACGCCTGTGTATTATATGGTTGGCTGCCTCGCCCCACGTTTTTGCCGTTGAGCAAAACCACAGCGTCTCTGGAAGACGGTTGTAGAAACTGTAATGGGCAAGCTACGTCAAAATGTCGAGAGGCAATTTTGTAGCCAAAGAATCAAGCTTTCTAACGACACCCTTCACAATTTGACATCATTTCGAACAAGTGCTCTGCACTCCAAAATGTGGCGTCCTGGCTGCTAAGCCCTGTTCTACTCTACTAAATCTCTAAAACTAATTCATGAATAAAAAATTCCTGAAAAATGGTAGAAGAAGTCCACCAAAGAGACTAATCTTGAAATTTGTGTGCCAATCGGTTGAATAGTCTAGGCTAGAGGTGTGTCATATCACTAAAAATTAATTTTTTTAGGTTTTCTGAATTTTAACAAATATGGGAAATATATATGCACATCAGTTTTTTTGTGTGATTTTTTATTGATTCCAAAATCATTGATGCAAACTTGTGAAAAATTGACTAAGATATCCAATGCATGTACGATAATGCATCAAAAAAAGATAATTACATTTTCTTTACTTGACCACACATGTTTTTGGCGGTTATGATGTAAAAAATGTTACCGTTAAGGTAGTCGTTAAGGTAGTCAGCTACATATTTTTTTTCCGATGTATAGCTATTTCTGTTCGAATAATTTTGTACGAATGAAAACATGCTGTACTTGATATTAAATTTACCCACATGAAATGAATAATCCAGAAATATATAATTAGGAAACTCTAGTGGTTTATCAACAGAAATGTTCTCTTGTCATTTCGAAGTTCCAGGGAAAAATGGTTAATGACTGTTTAAAGTTGTAATGTTTCGTTGTTATGAGATTTTCGGCGATTGAAAATGATAAAATTTATCTACATCGCCAATTTCTAAAACCTAAGTTATATTTCCTCAGTATTTAAATGAATGCTTGAAGTCACGTGATTTCTCAGTTTGAGTGTGTTGATGAGCACCTTATCGTTTAAGAAAGACAGTGTGCGAGTAGCTGTGAATCGCGACAGATTGTAATTTTAATTAACTTTCACGATTCTTCTCTGACTATTCCTGATCTGGCAACATTATTTATTTTTACAAGTGTAAACTTTAAACAATGACGAAGGGTCTTATGTCAGAATGCACCGCTTCTCATTGTCTGCGGTATCTTCTCTGGTTCTAAACAGCTTGACCAGCAATGATCACGAAATGCTGGAAAATCCAAGGCGAAAACGAGAAAGGACAAAACGGGACGAGGCAAAACGAGACAAGAAATTCCGAGACAGCAGGTATATCCCATTACCGTCTCATCACGTTCTTCGGCATTTCTCACACGACGGCAAAACTTCTTTTGGATTATTACATCGAACAGTACAAAGGTTTGACCTTTAGTTTCAACTCCAATAGAAGTCACTGATTATAACTTCAGCCTATATTTTCCTAGAAGTAGGTGACTTTTTTTAATCATTAATGCCCGATGAACAATTTAGTCCGTTCTCAAAGTTATGAAAAATGCATATTAAAATAAAAAGTTTAAGCTTCAATTTAACCACTTTTGGAAATCTCTAGCCCGCTGGGTTCATCCGGTAAGAATCTCAAAAAATGTTCAAGAAACCAATTTTCCTTGTCAGATTCGGATTCAGCACTTAAAAAAGTACAGGGAATGACTCCTCATTTTTAAAAAACTAGGAAAATATGGAAAAATGCATTCCTGTATTATGTATGGATATTATAATTCATTATGGTAAAAATAACTTCAAATAAAAAAATTTTTAAATCGTAATTTCTCGAAAACAGTTTTCCATCTAATAAAATCGATTGGCACAATTTTATATTAGGATAAGATCTACATTATAGGTAAGAATGATCCACATAGGTTGAACCAATTTCTTAAGCTCCCCTTCTTAGATAAACTATTAGTAAATTTACCTTTTGTTCCTTCTCAGAATCTTGAGATACTGCTAATTTCTTTTGAGCCACGTTGTCCATTCTATTAAGTATAGCAGATAACCTATTTTCCACGATGTCTAGTTGACTGCTATCCAAAAGGGAAGATTTTGCACCAAGCTGTTGAATAGCTTCTAATACTCCTTGACATTTCAAAGACTGTGAAAAAGAGTAGATTATAAGAAAATAATTAATTCGATCTAATTTGATATTATTTAATGTGCGAGTGTCAATTAAAATCAAATAGGATGGGAAATGTGAAGAGCTTAAACAGTTTGAAACCTAAAAGACGCTTTTCTGGAAGGTGACGCTGTTTGTTGTCACATGATAATTTCCAGATGATAGGAAATCTAGTTTTCCAAAGGGGCATCAATCTCTCTATGCATCTCACTATACATGGATGAACCTTCAAGCTTTCCAACGGACATATGATAAGTCTATGAGATGTTGAATCGAAAGCTGTGCGGTAGCCAATCCAGGCCATCGACAGTGCGCTCGTGAACTGCTGCGTTGTTTCAGACGCACGTGTCAATTAGCAGGTTCTCTAGGCAGGCTGCAACACCTTTTTCGAACCACGTTGTTTATACATCTCTCTGCACATAGGCTCAGTTGTTCGAACAAGCCTGTCGTTTCGGATAGCTGTAAAGATCTATTACAGCGTATTCAAAAAAGTTATTGGCCTGTAGTTCTATGGGTTGGACAAGCCGTTTTTCTTCGGTAGGGGTACCGTGCGTCCTAACACGAGCTACTGCGGAATAGAGTCTCCGACTTTAAATAAGATATAAAGATGCGGGCCAGATGTTTTTCTTGTTTTCCTTAAATTCGACTGTTTTCGGGATCTTCTATACCTCTCTCCAAAAAGTCTACCTCGTCGGGCTTTGGTGGATTTTTTACAGAAATGGGGAGATCGCTAAAGAGGCGCGATGGGTCAGCGAGAAACGGTTGATTCTCTGACCCACCCCTCCCTCTTCCGTATTCTCCTCCTTGCGTCAGATAACACCCCTATTTTGTCAAGAATGTGCTGCTTGATTGCCAGCAGCTTTGCTTGTTGAGTGTGTGATGGTAGACCCTCAGTTTGTGGGTAAACTTTCGGATCCTTTCCGTGAACGGCTTACCACATGTTATGTAGTCAATCACACACTGAACAAGGGACGCACCCTGTCTTGCCCATCCAATCTTCATGTTTAGTTGATGCAAGCGTCCTTTGGGTATTCTTGAATAAACTTTCAACGCGGAATGCAATGGTGACCTTTACTTTGATCTTGACGATGACCTTCAAGGTTTTTTCAAGGTCAACTTAAAAAAAATGAAAACCCCCTTTTTTACATCGGAAATCGATAGAGAGAAAAGTTTTACATTCAAATATGTACCCAGGTTATACACAGGTACATTGTAACCTTGGCAGGGGGTTTCCAATGGAAAAAATGGACCTTGAAAGTCATCGTCAAGGTCATGCTTAATATCACTACTGAATACTAGAGTGTTCCAACAAAAAGCGACTGTTTAAATGTTCATGGGCGACTGGAAATTCGTATAGCCTAGGCAAAATCAGAATATGCCTATTTTTTTGTTTTGTTGTTGAGTCATTTTTCAGCTGGCTAAAAAGTTTAAAAAATTTTTGTTAAAGTAATGTAAAAGTGATGAAATTGTGAGTCCACTCTAAGGATTCACCTGCTTGGCGACTGGAAGCTTCCTCTCACTCCGTTCCAATGTGGTAACTCTCCTTAATGTGCTTGTCTACCTAGGTCCTAAAAACCTACGCTCTAAAAGTTTACTACTGGAAACTTGAAGTGTCATTGTTAGCAGCTTTCTCCGACTACGTGATCCTACCCCTAAACACCTTTAACACTAAACTCTGAAAAACTGCTGTTGGTCGAACAAAATGAAATGCTTTATAAAGTTAATTTGGAGATATTGTTATGACCAAAAATTTTGCACTTATTCAAAATAGTCAGTTAAGTGGTTCATTGTTAAATATCGGAACTAATTAGTCTTGAGAAATATTTAATAAATGAAAGTGAAAGTCCAAATTTCTGCAAATAGTATTTTTTATAGAATAAATCCGCAAATTGCTAAGCGCTTTGACTTTCAGCGAGGAAAAGTCCCTAAGGGGCTGAGGCGCATTTCAGAGGAGCTATTGAAAAGAAAATCGAAAGCAGGTACTCAGGGAATTTGCCATACTCTGCAGTTTAATAATAATTCGAATTTTGCAAATTGAAAAATGATTTTCTTTATCATAAAAGAAAGTCTAGAAACCTGCCCTCCTCAGCAGAGGGAGACAGGCGGGGGTCTTAAAAGGAGGTGCTTTAACGGGGACTTTGGGATACCAGGTCGAATCCCTTAGTATATAGACCCGCCCTCTATAAGCGGGGCTCTTTGGGGGGTGTTTCTTATTTCCCTAGCTTCTGGTGGGACAAAAAATGTTACACAACAAAAATAAATTGCAAAACACAAACAATGAGGGATCCGCTTCGGGTCCCTCTCCCAAACCACCGCCAAAAGTGGGAGGCTCCATAAGGGACAACCCACCAGAGGCGGTGCGAAACGGTGGTGATGGCGGAGACAAAAATGTCGAAGCCGTAGGAGTGCAACTAACGGAACTCTCCGTGAAGAAGAGGAACCGTTGTGGTGCATAAAGGAAGAGAGACCGTAATGCACGGCTCGAAAACAGCAGCCAAGGCTCCTCACAGGGGGCAGTGGCTGCGGGAAATTTACCCGGAACAACTCCTCAGGCTTATTCTATAGGCAAGAGGAAGAAGGGCTCCGGAGAAACTCCCCCAAACAGGGAGTTGAAACGGCAGAAGGCCCTGGTAACACAGGGTCTTACATTCGCACAGATGGCCAACAACGCCCTGGTGAGGGTTGTCGTTGCGTCGGGTTATCCTGATAACTGTCTGACTCTTGAGGACTTGGACAGTTCGAGGGATGAAATCTCAAAAGGGATTGACGCGTTACCTCGCGAGGGACGCGCCCCCAGATTCAACGACATCTACCTTAGGTCGGGAGCCATCGTTGTAGAAGCCGCTGACATCTGGTCGCGAGACTGGATTGTCGAGAAAACCCCAACGTTCAGGCTAAAAGAAGGTCTGAACTTGGAAGTCAAGGGGACGGAGTGTGCAAAGGTACCGCAGAGCGACCGTACTGATTTCCGGTAACCCCGAGAGTCCGGCGACCGTTCTGGGACGCCTGAGTTTTCAGAACCCGTCCCTACGACCTGATTCGTGGAAGGTATATTATGACGGGCAGGGATCCAGGCCGAAGGGGAGAGGCTGGATTCTGGTTGTTGGACTTCCTGAATCCTCGATCAGAGCCCTAGCGGCTCTAGATTATCGTCCCTATCTAGGGGCGAGTAGGGTTACCTTCTGGGTGACCCAACTGGGATCCGCAGGGGTCCCAGAAGCGTCCGGAGATGCCCCGAAATAGCCTCTTAATGGCTGAGACGGAAATCTCCATTACGGAGATTAATTTGCACCACAGCAAAGGCGCCTCGGCGGTTCTAGCCAGACGCATGTCTGTGGTGCAGACAGGGCTCGCCCTAGTCCAAGAACCCTGGTTATACAGGGAAAGGATTTGTGGCTTGTGAGGATGTGGCTCCATATATAAGGGGCCACACGAAAAAACGCCAAGGGCATGCATAGCCGTCAAGGGTATCGATGCGATCTTGGTGCCTAAGTTCTGCTCCAGAGATCTCACCGTTATTAAGGTGAGACTCAGGGGCAGTAGCAGAGAAAGACTAGAGGTATTTATTGCCTCGGCTTATTTCCCTGGTGATGCTGGGGGACCTCCGCCTCCCAGAGAGGTGGAGGCTTTAATTCGGTATTGTCAGGAGAATAAGATTCCTCTTCTGTTGGGCTGTGATGCTAACTCTCACCACACGGTGTGAGGAAGCACAAACATCAATGACAGAGGGAGAGATTTAATTGAATATATAGCAGGCACAGAGCTGGAGATTCTGAATCGGGGTGATACTCCCACATTCCAGACCAAAAACAGGAGCGAGGTTCTCGATTTGACTCTATGTTCAGGTGCACTGAGGAGCAGGGTAGTTGATTGGAGAGTCTCCGATGAGGAGTCTCTTTCGGATCACAAACACATAGTGTTCCGATTAACCCTAGGAAAACCGGTGGTTTCTAATATCAGAAACCCCAGAAATACACTTTGGGACTCATATAAAGAGGCACTCGAAGGGAGGCTTGCGGAATTCCCCACAAGCTATGGTACCATTGATGAGTTGGAGCACGCCGCGGATTTTCTGCGAAGGGCTCTGACAACATCATATGAGAATAATTGCCCCACAAGCACTATCAAGTCTAGGAAGGGAGCAGAATGGTGGAACACCCACCTGGAGAGACTCCGTAGAAAGACAAGAATGTTGTGCAATAGGGCGAATAGAACTAAATTGCCTTCGGACTGGGACATCTATAGGAGGGCCCAGTGCGAATACAATAAAAATATAAGGAAATATAAGCAGGAAGATTGGAGGGGCTTCTGCGAGGAATCGAAAAACATTCCGGAAACAGCGAAGCTGCACAAGATCCTAGCGAAAAATCCGGAAGCTCGCCTCGGGCTCATAAGGCTCGATAATGGTGAGTTTGCCGTGGATGAAGAAACAACGCTGAATCACCTGATGGAAGTTCACTTCCCGGGTTTTCAGCGAATCGGAACCGACCTAGAGGAGGAAGACCGGGGCCAGGGGGTGGAGAGGGCCATCTGGAGTTTCGCCGCTAAGGTCGCTGATTACAAAAAGGTGGAATGGGCCGTAGGGTCCTTTTGCTCCTTTAAATCACCAGGGGCGGATGGCATTTATCCAGCGCTTTTACAAAAAGGCATGGATTTGGTCGTCCCTCCTCTGACGAAATTATTTAGGGCAAGTATAGCCCTTAAACACGTGCCATCGGCATGGAAGGATGGCAGAGTGGCCTTCATACCCAAACCTGGGAGGGAGGGTTACACTGCTGCCAAAGATTTCCGACCAATCAGCCTAACGTCCTTCATTCTGAAGACGCTAGAGAGGCTGGTCGAGAGATACATTAGGGATGAGGTGCTTTTGGCCTCCCCGCTGCATAGAGGGCAGCATGCTTTCCAGGCAGGCTGCTCGGTAGAAACTGCGCTTCATGCTGTTGTAGCAAAATTGGAACAGCAGTTAGAACAAAAGGGGTACGCTGTGGGCGCTTTCTTGGATATGGAGGGTGCCTTCAGCAATACTCCTCCAGAAGTCATCTGTCGAGAGGCTCAGAGATGTGGCATGCCAGTTCAGCTAGTATGCTGGACAGGAAGTATGCTACGCCGAAGAAGACTCGAAACCAGATGGGGTGAAGGCCTAGTGAGGGGGATAGCTCCGCGGGGGTGCCCACAGGGGGGTGTCCTGTCGCCCCTCCTGTGGTGCATTGTAGTGGACGGCCTCCTTCGAAGGCTAAATGAAGAAGGGTACTATACCCAAGGGTATGCGGACGACTTTGTAATCCTAGTTAGGGGGGCTCATCTGGAGACACTGATGGGTCTTATAAGGTCGGCGCTGTGCATCGTAGAGCTCTGGTGCGATAGCACAGGGCTCTCGGTAAATCCGGAAAAGACCAACCTGGTCATTTTCACGAGGAATTATAAAGTTCAGAAAGCTGACGCTCCTGTATTTTGTGGTGGGAAGCTGACGTTTTCAGACTCGGCTAAATATCTAGGAGTAATCCTGGATAGCAAGCTGAGCTGGGCGAAGCACCTGGAGACCCAATGCAGGAAATTTGTCATGACTTTTTGGATGTGCAGGAGAGCCTTTGGGTTGACGTGGGGGTTAGGGCCTAAAATGCTTGCATGGCTCTACTCTGCTGTCTTAAAACCCAGGCTCCTACATGCGGCCGTGGTCTGGTGGCCACGAGCGGAATATAAAACAATGCAGGACAGGCTGCGAATATTACAAACGCTAGCATTTAGGGGTTTGACTGGAGCAATGAGGACTGAGCCTACAGCGGCGATAGGATTCATGCTCTGTGAGGAACCCCTACATGTTGCGATAACCGCCAGAGCGGCTCATGCGATGGGCCGCCTGACAAGAGCAAATAGATGGACTCCGGGGACTAAACACACTAGACTCCCGAGTGATATCAGTACACTGCCGATTCTACAGATGAGGCAAGATAAAATAACAAAACGCTTCAACTTTGCCAGAGCTTTCCGCGTCTGTATCCCAAGTAGGGATCTGTGGAAAGAAAACGGTAACCCGCTCCTCCAGGGGGAAATCTGGTATACGGATGGCTCCAGGGGAGAGGGAGGGTCAGGAGCAGGAATTTATGACAGTAAGAGAGGGAAAGGGATAGGGATCACACTTGGGCGACATGCTACTGTCTTTCAAGCGGAGGTCCTGGCCGTCCTTCGCTGTGCTGAAATACTAATAGAGGAAAACGCTGCTGGCAGACACATCACGATCTGTTCGGACAGCCAAGCGAGACTAACTGCAATCAGGAAACCAGACATAACATCAGAACTGGTTTGGGAATGCAAAAAGGCATTAAACCAACTTGCAGAAAGAAACAAAGTTGCTCTTATATGGGTCCCTGGCCACACAGGGATCAAGGGCAACGAAAAGGCGGACCAGTTGGCAAAGTGCGGCGCAGCGGGCGAATTCGTAGGACCGGAACCGGTACTGGGAATAGCGTCTTGCAGTGTCGGGATGGCTATTAAAAACTGGATCCGAACAAAACACAGGGAATACTGGGAGCAAACCAAGGGTTGTCGTCAGGCGAAATCCATCCTGGGGTATACCTATAGGATGGACAGAGCCAGGGAAATCCTGAGTTTACCCAAGAAAGACATAAGGACAGTGGACGGACCCTGACAGGGCACAATCACTTGAACTATCAAATGCATAAAATGGGGTATAGCCCCACGACAGAGTGCAGGAGGTGCGGCAGGGATGACAAAACATCCCTGCATGTATTATACCAGTGCCCGGCATTAGCTAGGCTCAGGCAACAGACCCTCGGTGTCCTTTTTTTGGAAACGAAGGAAATCGAAACGCGATCGGTGGTCGACATACTAGGCTTCGTCAAGAGGTCTGGGGTCAACTGCTGAGAGTGAAGAAGTAAGGGTGTGGCACAATAGGCTTTATAGCTTGAGTGCCCGGGGAGTTCTCTAATGGATTTCCCGCCCGTATTAAATCTAACCTAACCTAGCACTTATCTAAGAAAAGTTAGTTAGGAACAATATTAAATTGTTTGAACAACTTTTTTGTTGACTTTAATTAATTATTACCTCTCTAAGTGAAAAAAGGACATAAAGGTGAAAATTGCGGAAAAACCGCAAATATCAGGGGCGATTGATATGGATGAAGATAGTCATAAACAATAATAATTTGTTTGAACAATTATTTTTGCTAAATCTAATTAATTATGAAGTCGCGCCTAATGAAAAATAAACAAACAGTTGAAAATTTCAGAAAAAACGCAACATTCTACCAATTAAGCAAAGAGATTATTATCAACAATGATAATAAATTGTTTAAACAATTATTTTTCTAACTTCAATTCATTATTACTTCACTACAGATGCAAATTGGACAAACAGCCAGAAACTAAAAAAAATCCGCATCTTTCTAGCAATATTCAAATATAATATTAATAATAATTACAATAGATTGTTTAAACAATCACTATTGTTAACATTGATGAACTGTAACTTCCCTCTAATTGAAAATTGGACAACAAATGGAAAATTTGTGAAAAAACCCCGTCTTTCTAACTACATTCTATGAGAAAATTGCTAAAACCATGATAAATTGTTTGAACAATTCATAAAATATCTAATTTTCAGTATAAGGTCATATTTTACATATTAGAAACAATTCGCATTAAAAAAAACCGCAAAAAATCATAATTAGCGTCAAAAACTCGCAAAACTCATTTTTACACTTATGTGGTTTCTTTGGGACCCTATAAAACAGACTTATGGGGGTGATATTTGAAAAGTGATATTTTATTCGTATTCCATGGCTAATTATGAAGAGAAATGTTGAGTTTCAACTCGATTGAGATAATATTGAGGATTCTGAATAAGATTTACAAAATCGTCTTTTTTTCTTATGGGAAATACATGTTAAACTTCATGGGGCTTGCGCCACCCCTAAATATATATTTTTTTTAAACAAAAAAAAACGCATTTATTTTTGTGCGGATTCGAACAAATTTGAGGGGTGTCCCCATAAAAATTCGAAAAAAATTTTTTTGGACCACCCTACTGTGCATCCACTTGTCGAGGAGCTATTCAAGGTAGTTTTTCTCCAGTGCTTTCTTGATCAGGGCCTTCAGGAGTGAGTACTCGAGATGGATAATGTTTGATGCATTTTGCTCGCCCTTGATACTCAAGTCAAGGCCAAGTGTTTTAGCAGCCTCCTCTGCTGTTTTGTCCAGAACCGCTCCATTGTCCACTTCTTCATTTTTCATGACCATTTTAAGCAAAATGTCTCGTCCATTTGCAACTATATGTGCTGTACACAGAACAATCCTGTTGTGAAGACATTCAAGATTCAGTATTCCGAGACCGCCTTGACGTCGTGAGATATAAAGTCGCGGAACAGCCTTCTTAAGGTGCATGCTTTTGTTCATGTGCATAACTGTTCGTGACATGATAATGAGGGATCTAAAGTCGTCGTTCGTCCATGGAACCACTTTAAATGAATAGAGTACTACCTGGACGGCAAGCATGTTCGTCGCAGATACTTTGTTCCGCGCCGACAGTTCGGAGGACCAACTCTGTTGACGAGATCAGCGTTTTCGGGGATGCCATCAAGTTTTCCTCGCTTTAAATTAACCTTGGCGCATTTTTCTAACCCAAGTTACATTCGAATCGCTTGAGTGTACATTTTGACAATCCCTCGAGCTAGATTTTCTTGCTCTTTATCTTTACTATAGATCTTGATATCATCCATGTAAAATACATACGTGACCTTATGCTTTCGATTTCCAGTTTTGCCATAGAAGTACCCTTGGGAATGGTGAAGTGCGAGAGATAGTGGCAATAATGTGAGGCAAGAGTGGAGAAGGCTCATGTTGTCGCCCTGACCGACAAGCCCTGAAAGAAAAGTTGGCCATCTTTGGGAGGAGCACTGTGCGTCATTCCACAAACCACTCTGGAATCGGCTCTTCCGACTTTACATATCAGGTGAAAATGAGGGCCAGATGCTGGTGCGTTAAAGGAAACTTGTTCCACCATTTGGTCTTGATACCATCTGGTCCTGGAGTGGAATAGTTCTTCATGCCCCTTAATATTTTTTCACTTCCTCGGTAGTGATAGCTGGGCATTCCTCCTCAGGTGTTATGAGGGTACTGCATAGCTTCTTAAAACTATTTATATCCATTCAGTTTTCTTTCAGTCGATGCTGGACTTCGTAGACCTCTTTCCAAAATGCCTGAACCTCCTCTGGTTTGGGCAAGTGGCCGACAGTAACTGGAGGGTCTTGGAAGAGTCGAGGTGGGTCAGAGAAAAACTGTTCATTTTTTCTGACCCACCTCTCCCTCCGCTCTACACTTCTCATAGCGTTAGATAGTACCAGCATTCTGTCAACAATATGCTGCCTGATGGTCAAAAGCTTCAACTTGTTAAGTGTGTGATAACGAATCCGCAGTTCGCGTGCGAACAATCGAACCTTGGCGGTAAATTCCTGCCGGATGTCATGTAGTCAACCAAACACTGAATGCGGGAAGCGCACTGTCATGTCCAGCCTATATTTGTGCTGAGTTGATGCATTCATATTATGGTCTTATGATCAGCCATTGGTTTTGTTTTAACGGTTTGCATACACCAAAGTTCTCACTGCATTATACACACTACAACTGATAGTCCAGAGGTCGGAATATTCGGAGAAATCTACATGAAGCTCGTTATTCAGTTCCGCCAGATCTTCGGGCTTATGAGAAACCTGAATGTTCATGTGTCTTCTGGTCCTAAAGCATCGCTCTTTCATTATTGGATGCCTGTCCGCGGTTGGCCTCAGTGTCACCTCTTTTTTTCTGTTTGTCGGCTTGTTGTGGCCTTCTCGTTTAGAGGCGATACTGATATCGTAGCACTCCAGCAGGTCGTCTCTGAGTCGATCCGACCACTCAAAAGTATTGAATTTTGTCGGTCCATCGCATTGAATCTGTTTTGATTGGTTCCCCCAAATTCAGGTTAGTCGGCATTAATGTCCGACCCATTGTCGGGAACCCCGCGCGTTGGATTGATTTGAACCGCACTTACTACGATATGTTTTGTTTTATTATCACTGTTCCCACGAGCAGCTAGTTAAAAAGGGATCGTCCACCTTTGTAGAGCCCCGCATGCAAGGATAAGACTGTATACTCTGAGAGGTCACCCGGTATTCCCTTCGGGACCCTCCCTGGACAATTTTTCGTGACTGCTTATTAATTATTGTAACCACATTCAGCAGAAACCCTTGGTACATGGACCCTCTATCCGCAACCTGACGACGCGTCCGGTTCAATCTGGACCAATCAGGAGCACCGCACAAACAGTCGTGGGTGCGCGAGCTGAATTCGAACGCAGTCTTATCAAATCTAGCGCAGAGGTGGGGTTAGCGACAGGAGAACACTACTTTGGAATCCCGCTCACGCACATACGACTGTTTATAAGACGCTCCTGATTGGACCAGCTTAAATATTTTATAACTCAAAAACTAAAACTTCCAAACTAAACCTATTTTTCAAATTGCACACACACACGTATGGTTACGATTCCTTCGGAATAGAACTGAAGAGCCTATGATGAAGCCACCTAACGCGTTCTCGGGTTGCGGATAGGGGGTCCCTGTACCATGGGTTTCTGCTGAATATGGTTACAATAATTAATAAGCAGTCACGTACAATTGTCCAGGGATGGCCCGAAGGAATAACCCCTAAGCGAAGGCGTGACAACCGTGCCGAAAGCTGAATGGCACATAGGTGAGATGTCTTAAACGGTGGCTATGGGATACCGGGCGACCTCTCAAAGTATCAGCCTTATCCTTGCACTCGGGGCTCTACAAGGATGGACGAACGCTTTCCCTAGCTGCTCGTGGGCACACAATGAAACCACACAAACATCAAAATGTTGTAGATGCGGTTCAAAACGATCGAAAGCGCAGAGCACCCGACAATGGGTTGGCAAACAATGCCGATCATCCTAGAGTTCGGGGTACTGAGAATAATTTATATGGAAACACGACGACGAACCGGCGAAACGCCCACACTGAGTGGACGGATCAACTCAGGGATGACGTGCTAGACTGCTACAATGCCAGCATTATCGGTGTTCGCAGAGGCTTTATGGCGCGTATGCACAATCTGTGGTGCCGGAAACACCCAAAGCTTTGGCACGTTTCGCATCAATGTTTGCGAAATCAAGCCGACTACCTCCGGAAAAAAATATATATATACGCGGAGCGCTTCCCCAACCGCTGCTTGATCAAGCTGCAGACGAAGACAAGGAAGCGACATTAAGACCAACCGCAGAAAGCAGGCACCTTCTGAGAGATGATCGCGATTTCAGTACAAGGAGGAACATTAACATGCAAGTTCCTCCCAAGCCCCAAGATCTGGCTGAAATGGATGCCTCCCTCCGTGGAGATATCTCGCTAGAGTCCGACCTCTGGACCATCAATTGCTCAGTTTATGGTGCTGCGAGAGCTTTGGCTGATTCAAATCGAAGGCTAAAACCGAAGATGGATCAAAAGACCAAAAGATGCTTGCATCAACTGAACAAGAAGATTGGATGGGCAAGGCAGAATGCGTCCCGTATTTAATGTGTGATTGACTACATAACATCTGGTAGACCGTTCACGGAAAGTGTTCGACGGTTCGCCCAAGAACTGAGGATCTTGAATCACACTAAACAAGTCAAAGCTGCTAACAATCAAGCAGCATATTGTTGAAAAAAATCGCCTGTTATCCGACGCAAGGAGGAGAATAAAAAAGAGGGAGAGATGGATCAGGGAGAATCAACAGTTTCTCGCTGACCCATCGCACCTCTTCAGCGATCTCCCTGTTTCTGTAAAAAATCCATCCAAGCCCAAGGAGGTAGAGACTTTTTGGAGAGAGGTGTACAAGATCCCGAAAACACTAGAGTTGAAAGAAGATACTGACAATCTCATCCGCTTCGAGGAGTTTTGCGACAACCTCATAAACTCTGAGGAGGAATGTCCATCGATCACTGCCGAAGAGGTGAAAAAAGCACTTAGTGGCACGAAGAACTTTTCCGCTGCTGGACCAGATTGTATCAAGCACTCCTGGTGGAATAAGTTTACTTTTACACGCCAACATTTGGCCCGCATATTCACGTCATATTTAAAGTCGAAGTTTCCGCAATGGCTGGTATTAGGACGTATTATACTCCTGCCGAAATAGGGAACTTGTCCAACCCAGAGAATTGCAGGCCAATTACTTGTTTGAACAGCTGTCATCCTTGGGTCGCTTCGTGTTCTCAAGACACACGAGGGTTTCGCCGGCTTGTCGTTGTGATTTCATCGTGCCTTGTGACCACCCACTTTACGATTGTAAGACGTGGCCATAGGCATGTTTTTGAAACGCGGGTATGGCTTTGAGGTTGCGGAACAGTGATCGAGTCTGTAATGGCGACTGCTGCCCAAAAATCATAGTTCAAGAAAATTCGGGTACTTCCCGTTCTAGACAATTGACTATCTCCCTTGCAGCGTTTGGCAGGGTAGAGTCGCGGCCAATACCGTAAAAGCGACTAAGATGGTAGTAAAGCACTCTCAGGAATGCTTTCTGCCTGTGATGATACGTTGTTCGCGCAGGAGTAGAACACCTAGATAGCATGTGTCCTAGGTACTCAAATGTTTCAAAATAAGACTCTGCATCAAAAGCCCTAATATACATGACTTTAGGTTTCTGTGGTCTATTCTCCATGATAGAATCGCAAAGAAAAGTCCAATAGTATAGGGATGAAGGAAAGGTTCGAACTTTTGCGGAAAGCACGCTTAACTACTTAAAAGAAAAGTTTCAATTAAACGCATGATTCATAAAAAAAGTGTTTTTCAAATTGCAAGTTTATAAAAATATTCATTATTCGAGAATTTTATATAATTTTACCCTCATCAAAAAATGATATGGGGAATGAGGTAGGGGAGAGTCGGGTAGCCCCGCACACTCATGACTTCCAAGAAACTGTACTATCTCCGGAGATAAATCATGATTTTTGTCTTTCAGAATTATCTTGAAGTGTAATTTTGAAAATATGGATTCACATCTCTCATTAGCTTAAAAACTAATCCGGTATGAACATTTCGTCTCTAGAAAACAAGCGCATTTTGTGAAATATAAACCAGATTTATGATCAAATATTTTCACAACTAAAAAAAGTATTAGGTTGATTTTCATTGGGATACATAAATTCACTTTTGAGCTATGTGACCGGAAATTTTTGCTTGATTATTTCTCGTGTTTTCATATTTATAGCAGTTTTACTGAAAAATGTCACAGTCTGGTAGCCCCGGACATTTCGAGGCGGTTATCTCCAGACAGATTTTCTCATGCTTGATTTCATTTCTTTACTGTCAAAAATGGTCAAATGATAAACAGACGCTAATAACCTAAATAAATTAAGACTGTAGTAACCTAAATCTGCACTGATTTTCCTACTTTCGGTGAGTATTTGCGTTTTGTTTAAGGATTCTTGTAGTTTTATAGTAATGTTTTTAATAATATTACACTTGCTCCTTTCAGAAATGCCTAAATATAAAAATAAATTACGAATCGTGGGGAATGGAGGAAAAAGAGTATGATAGGAGCTGTAAAATTGTCTTTAAAGAAGAATTTATCAAGAAGAAAAATTGCGGAGAAATGCAATGTTCCTCGTAGTACAAGATGTGTGAAATAAGACAGGGACTGGAAGACAGTATGTCTCCAAAACTAGGCAGGTTCGACTGTACTTTTACAGATGTTTATGAAAAAAAGCTGGTTGATTACATGGTAGATCGCAATAATCGTATCATGCCTCTATCCCGAAAAGAATTTTGGAAGCTAGCTTTTGAGTTAGCTGAGAGGTTATCACTTCCTCACAGATTATCAAAAACAAATAGAAGTGCAGGAAAAGGTTGTTATTATGATTTTTTGAGAAAACACCCTGAATTGTCGCTTCGTAAGCCTGAGTTAAGTACTCTCCAACGTGCAGTTGGTTTCAATAAGCCTCAAGTTGAGCCCTTTTTTCAAAGTATCAAGAGCTTTATCAGAAATATCGTTTTCAACAATTTAAAATCTTTAATTATGACAAAACAGACGTAACTTGCGTCCACAAAAATTCGATGGTTATTTCTCTAAAAAGAAAGCGTCAGGTAGGAAAGCTCACTTCGGCAAAAAGAGGAAAAAATGTGTCAATCCTATTCTGCATGAGCCCAACAGACATGTTCATTCCACCTCTGTTCGTTTTCCATCGAAAAAGGATAAATGCGCGGTTGATGACTGATGCTCTGAAAGGAAGTGGTGGTGCTGGACAGCAGAATGGTTGGATGAATGGAGAGAATTTTCTTGTGTTTCTGATCAATTTTATCGAAATCATGAAACCAACAGAAGCTTCTCCAATTCTCATCGTGTTGGACGGCCATGGCAGTCACAAGGATCTTTATGTGATCGAGTATGCTTGTGCTTGTCATGTGCACCTTCTAAGTTTACCTCCACACACGAGTCACAAGTTGAAACCTCTAGATCGGACATTCATGAAACCTTTCAAACTAGCATATGAAGATGAGTACGCTTTGTGGATGCGCAAGAATCCTGGTTTGCAAATCAGTGATTACGACATCGCAGGTCTGGTGAACGAAGCCTATAAGAAGGTTTGCAAGATGGAAGTAGCTAAAAACGGATTTGCGTGCACTGGAATATATCCGTTCAATCCGAAGATTATCACGGACGCTGAGTTTGCACATTCCTTGATCACGGATCTATCTCAGAATCCAGTGCAGAAAATTGGTGCACTTACTGCTACTTCTTCCATTCAACGACATGAATTCGTTAAATTTGAAGGTGATGGACAAAATGTGACACAAGAAAATTCTGTTCAAGAAGCTGAATGTGTCTCAAATCTTCAACAGCTGATGCCGCTTCCTGACTTCACCAAGCGCCGAATTAATTAGCGAAAAAGACGAAGCGACCATTCTGAAATCCTGACCGGCGATGAATTCTATTAAGCTTCAAAGCGTAAAGCTTCAGAAAAAGATGATAAAATTAAGCAAAAGGAGAACAAACAGAAGGGAAAAGTGGAGAAGAAGAAAGTCAATGAAGCGAAAAAGACAGAAGATGAGCTTAGAAGAATTCAAAAGAAAGAAGAGAGAGATAAGAGGAAGAAGGAAGCAAGCGAGGAAAAGGAAGAAAGGAAGAAAGCGAGAGAAAAACAGAGAACAGAAAATAAATCTAGGAAGAAGAATTTGAAACGAAAGAGAAGTGACGAGGAAAATAAAATAAAGAAGCCAAGAAAATCATTTTTGTCTTCTTAAGGTTGCGAATGCTTTCATTGTCTGACTGTATTTAAATATGTTATTAATTTTTATTTTCATATTCTATTTTTTGTTCAATTAATATTTTTATATGTTTTAATACATATAGTTTTGCAGTTTTAATTTTATAAATACATTTTTTGTTGATTAAGTACGATAAAATGGCCAAATTTTACAAAAATCTCGGTATCCGGGGCTACCCGACAGTATTTTTTCTTAACCTATTTTAGGCCACATTTTCATTGCCTTTTTTTCTTTTACATAAAGTTTGTTTCTTATACATCTAATCGCAAATTGTTGCTAGAAGCCCTCACATTATAACTAGCATTCTATATTAATATTTTGATCACTATCAGCTAAACTATTACCAACAAAAAATATCACGTGCGTCCTAAACTACGACACAAAACAGATTTATGTGTAAACATCTTCGGTAAACATTAACTGAAATTGAAATTTTATGCAAAGCAAATAATAACTCACGCGCATGTAGGAGTATACAAATTTATTTTCTCTTATAAGTAATGTGATGCAAAAGTTTCTGGACATCTATTTTCCAATAGGTTGAACAAGCACCCTAGTTTCAGTAATAATAAACTGTAGATTTTCTCTCAATTATTGTATAAAAGGTGATAAAAGTACCCGTTTTATGGGCATAAATGAAAGCCAGTATGTGTTAATTTTATTAGAAGTTGTTAGAAAAAACGTCAAATGTTAATGTTTCCGGAAAATATCAATATATTCGGAAATAATCAATTTTTTATTGTTTTTGGGCTAATTTTGAAGATAATTTTCTGCAAGTCTGTTAGAATACTGTTGTATTAATTTGTTTTAATTCAGTTATGAAAACCTGACTTTATATCAATATTCATAAGTTCTTTAAATTAAGCTTAGGTTTTGATTGCAGCGAAGGAAAAATTCTAGAAATATCTTATCAAATCACTAAAATAATTAAGAAAATTATCTTTAAAACTAGTGCAAAGAGATCAAAAAATATTAATTGCTTTTTGATTTATTAACAGTTTTCAGAAACATTAAAATTTGTATTTTTTTTAATAACTTCTAATAAAATTAATATATTGCTTTCAATTTAAGACAATTAGGCGTATAATTTTATCAGTTTTCGTGCAGTAATTGAAAATAAATTTAGAGTTGAATATTTTCAAAACTAGAGTGCTTTTATAAAGTATTGAAAAAGATAGGTCTAGAAAATTTTGCATAGTAGTGTATTGCATTCTCCTATAAACTATCCAATGTAGGTACATTCTATTTCTGTAAAATTAAAATCTATCACTTATATCCCGAAAACAATGACTTTCCACGATTTTAAGAAAAATATAATTCTTAAACAAATAATAATTGTTTGAATAATTGGAAATTATTTACAAAATACTTGGAAACTCGTCCCTTGACAATTAAAAATAATACTTGTTTAAAAAATTCAAAGAATACCGTTTTCAGTATGAATTTAATAGAAAACTGCTATTTTGCAGTTTTTGGGCCACTTTCCAAGCACAATAAAAATGGCTTGAAAGGGGGGTGGGAAGTCAAAAAAATTTAATACTTTAATTCACAAAAAGTTTATAACAAGTAGCTCTTTTTTCAATTTTTTTGAAAATCAAGCTTTTCCCATTTAAAACCCTATGTTAATTTCAAAGTCTCGGAGGCACGGGTTAACTTTGACAAAAAAAGAAAATAAGAAAAATGTTGAGTTGATAAACTGTGAATATAAATTAAGAATTTATTTTTAAAATTGAACTATAGTTCGACTCTTAACAATAGAATAATAATAAAATTGATTTTATAAGACGATTACGAATCTCTTCCTAATTAAATAATTTATAGATTTTTACGTTAAAAATTGAACTATTTTAATTCGAAAGCCTTAGTAATTAATGAAATGTTTGCATCCGATTGAAACTTCAAAACCTTTTTTCAATTTTCAAAAACATTTTGATTAATATATTCACAATTAAATGCTTTTATTCAATTTCAAATCCTATTCAAATATTATTTTATTCTAAAATATTCCATTTTTTAAGCATTCAGTTTGAAAATTTTTAATTAAAAATTTTTTTTTTGAATATTTAACAATATTTGACTGTTTATTTAAAATGGGAAATTATAAATCAAACATTCAAAAATAAACTAATAAAAATTGAATTATTTCAAATCAAATAAAACTCGAATCGTTCGAATTTCAGGGTGCTGAATGTAAACTTTAAAATTTGCATTGTTTCATTTTTTTTAATTTTTAATTTGTAAGTGACATTTTTTAATTTGAATGTTTCAATAACCATGCAAAATCCTTTAATTGTAGTGTTACAACCTAAAATTGTTTAAAAATGATATAATGTTGAACATTAAAAAAACGTATTGACTCATTCTTTAAACTACTTTATTTCCTAAAACGCATTCTCTCCTTTGCCTGCTTAGTCAAGCTTTGTTTATAAAACACCGATGCGGACCAATATGAGTTCTCTGAAAGAACACATTGTGTCGCAATTATGTCACACATCTACATTTAGAATTGGGCTAATTACATTTCATGAACAAGAATAATAAAAATTGAAATCTCATTATGAAAAATTCATTATTATAACACTTATTATTATTACACATCTAGATACTCATAAATTATAAGAAAAATATTAAAAATTGCTTCTTTTTTTCAGATTAGATACAGCATATTTTCCTCCTGTTTGTACATGATTTACAATTGTTTAAACTATTATTATTCGATTGAGAGAGAGGGGGAGAGGGGGGGGGGGCCCGAGCGAGAGAGAGAGAGAGAGAGAAGCAAGCCTCCGTTCTGTGGCATGAGACACAGCGCGTGTGTCAGAGGCCTGCGTGACACTTTCTAGTCGTGGTTTCATTTGAATCAGGCGCGACTCTCCATATCAAGGTCTAAGATGTTTACACATCAAAAGCTTAAGTGCCCGGTACTACCTGACTCTCCCCTAATGTTGTTATTATTGAGAAAAGAATTATCGAGTCCTGTGCTTCAAGGTTCATAAAATTAAACTATACAGGATCCATTTAAAATCAGGGAGGTTCTACACTTCAAATCACAGAATCTCTTAGCCATTAAATATGATTTTTTAAGAGGAAATTAGGCGACACGTACTTATCAGATTATATTTTTTTAAACTCTTATTGGGGTTCAAAAAATTATTATTTTACTATATCATATAAGTTGGGTTCGATCCCTGAGCCGGGTACCAATTGAAATTTTTCTATGTACTTCTACCTGGGCTTCGGTGGTTCGGAACCCACCTTAAACTTTAGTTCCCCTCAGAGAAAAGCTCTAAAGAAAATAAATAGGCTCTTTCGAGGGCTTAACCTTGGGGGTCGCTGCCGATTTTGAGAAGACTCGAAAATGAGTCAGCGTTCTTCTTGCGCTTGGGTCCTACAAGGGGCACTACGCTCGATAGTCGCTGGATGACTTCGAGTAACGAACACATACACTTACATGACACACCAGGACAGTGCTTCGAATATGTGCATCTAACTGAAGACCTCAGAGGGATCGCTCCGTCCACTCTAGTCTGGCCGTATCCCCTCTCTGCGACCTGCTAGGAGGCTGCTGAATGGCAGAGTGGGTGAGGATCACTTTGCCTGATCAACAAAGTAGGACGTCATTTACTGTACGATAGGTATGCCTAGCACCTGAGAGGTATAATCTCAGAACGTTGGTAACTACGAAACCCACAGAGATCCAAAAACACTCGGCGAGAGATGGCCGGATTCGGAGTACTGCCTTGAGAATAAACACGGGTATGGCACAATAGGCTTTATAGCTTGAGCTCTAGTCAATCACTTCAATCACTTTTAGAATAGGGTCGTAATAGGCGCAACTACCGACAAATTGTAGTCAATCATGATTAACGATATTTAGACCCTTCAGTTAGAAGGCGGAGACACGTACGGGGAAATATAACGTCACCCAAAAAATTCTGTTAAACCTGGAATTGTTTCCTAGACATCGTATAATAAACTAAATAAAATAAAAAGGGACACGTGTAATCAGTGCGAGCTCGAAATGCATCCCCTCCTAGAGAAATATCTGCATGAAGGACGTTTACCTCGACAAGAATCCCTTCTTAAGCAGAAACACCCAACCAACCCCAGCATATAAAATGATACATTTCGGCGGTTGGAAGTCACTCTTGGGTTTCAGGTCAGTCTTGGGTTACAACCACTCTTCAGACTCTCCACAGTTTGCAACCAGTCTCCAGAACATTTTGGGCCTTTGTTGTGGAAACAGTTGGACCATTTTTCTGTAGCATCTCCGATTTTCTTTAACCCTTGAGTAACTTTGTGACCACTTACTATACCCGCAGTTTTGTCTCGTTCTCCAGTACGGTTCTTCTATACGTCAAATAGTCGAGACAATTTATGCAACTCTGAGGAAGTAGAGAAACAGTCGATTTTTTACGATGTTTTAAAATTCAAAGTTTGTTTAGAGAGGGTACAAACTATTTCAATAGCATAACTCCTCTACAGGTATGAAGTCACTTGCTCCGAACTTTTTTTCTGGTAACTTACATCTCCTAAAAAAACTTTGGTCTTCAAAGAAGAAGTAGTATGTCGCTTTAAGTGCATTTTGACTATGTCTACGATGCAAAGACAGAAGAATTGTTAAAATTAAACTTTAGGGGAGTGTTTTTGACTCGCAACAGAAAGTATTCATCCCTATTTGAACTACGAATGAAGAACTTATTTTTTCGATATGCCCTACTGTATACTCTTATAAAAAGATCTTCTGGATCGAAATCGAGGGCACCCAGATAACATGAGTCACATCTATCGTAGATTTAGGCATAATTTTAGATGATGAACTTCACTATGCAGGGTGTCCCAGACTCAAGTCTTCGGACTTACATAGCTGTCTCAAAATAAAAAATAAATAGATCGAAAATTCCTTTTACAAAAATCAGTTGAAGTTTTAGTTTTTCAGTTATAAAATATTTAGGCTGGACTAATCAGGAGCACGATATAAACAGACGTGCGCACGTGAGCGGGAGTCGAACGCTATTTTATAGTATTTATAATATATATATATATATATATATATATAATAATGCGTCCGTGACTGATAATATATACCGGGACAGCCCTAAAAGGAAGGTGAAGAGGAAGTACAAGAAGTGGAAAGAGGGCAATGCGAGAAGGGATGAGTACGTAGAAATGAGGAAGTGGTTTAGGTTGATGTGTAAGAGGAAAGAGGAAGAGGAGTTAATAAAATGATGATGATTAATGAAATAATGTTATTGAAGAGAGCGCCGGGGTGGAGTTAGCGACGGCAGAACAGAGGTCACTACACTACGCTGGACTCCCGCTCACGCACGCTCAACTGTTTATACCGCGCTCCTGATTTTTCCAGTTTAAATATTCTATATTTTATATTAAATATTGTAAATGCGGCCAGTGAAACTTTATCCTATCATAAAAAAGAGGTTGCGATTATATCTCGAAAACTCAAGCCGATTCTCTCTTCACCCATTGGTTGGATTTAAATTCGCCGCCTATGCTTTAGAATCGATATTAGAATCGAGAAGTGCGGACCAGAATCATTTTTAGGTTAAGAACAGAGCTGCGTATACACCTATTGGGTAGCTACGACAGCGCCACCAATTTGGAACTATTGAGAAGAAATTTGAATTTCAACTCAATATTACCGAAAAATCTTATAGTAAACAATTAATTTTACACCGAAGATTAACATTTCTGATTAAAATGAATTGATATTCACTGCTTTTTTGATAAACATTGCCCAAATAACTTCGAGATACCCAATAGTTCGCGTGTCAGATGGCGCTGTTGTCAAAGTCACAGAGGTATCCTGCAGGCGTATTATGAGCCAAGGCATGAGCACTATTCATGTGCATATTGATGATTGATTATAGCTAACGATATGGTTGTAAGAACTCATCGCGTGGGGGGAGGTGGCTCCAGTTTAAAAGGGGAAAACCAGCTGGATGATGGTGGCTAAGAATTTGCAGCGTTGTGCCGGCTATGTATGTTCCCCGGTGCCGGTTCCCCCCTTACCAATTGGGGGTGACACCACGTGACACCACGAGTCACTCACGCTGAGTCTATGAGTTCTTACGCCTTATGGTTGATTTCCGAGTGATTCGTTTGGTGGTGGTGAATGCTAGGGATACAAGTCGAGTCCGGAGTTTGAATTGTACAATTTTGACTGACTCTTAATCCATTTAAAATTAAACAATTTACATATTTTAAAATCGAATATTGAAACTTTCAAAAATTGAAATCTTCAGTACTTAAAGAAATGAAAACGTTCAATTTAATTAAATTTCAAGTTTTTGTAAAATATTGTTTTAGTCTACAATGTTTAAATTTTTATCCATTACGTGTCAAACTTAAAAACAATTATTATTTAATTGGTAGTAATAATAGTATCTTCATATAAAATGAGCAATTACAAAATCGAGATATGTACAATTTGAACGTTACAATTTCAATTCTTTTATTTCAAAATAATTTCATTTGTAAATAACTTTAAGGTATATTGAGAAGTTTTTGAAAAACTACCTTTTTAAGAAGTACGAAATATTTCATAATACTGAAAAGTGTTAATTGTGATTCCTAAGAAAATTGATAATTAACACAATTATCAAAACATACTCTCGATGATTTTATAAGCAATTTTTTTCTATTTCAAAATATTGTAAACAAATTTTATGAAAAATTTGATTGATTTTATTAAATATGTACAAGTTATGAAAAAATTTCTAAAATAATAAAAAATGTATTAATATTTCAAATAGTCTAAAACAAAATGTAGATTTCTGAATAATTTGAAATTTATTTTAAAAGATTTTTATGAGTTTTAAATGGTATTAAAATAATTACAAAATCATAATATCTAAAATTTGAACGTTACAATTTTAATTCTTTTATTTAAAAATAATTGCATTTGTGAAGAACTTTAACATATATTGAGAAGTTTTAACAAAAGTACGAAATATATCATAATACTGAAAAGTGTTTATTGTGATTCCTAAGAAAATTGATAATTAACACAATTATCAAAACATACTCTCGAAGATTCTATAAGCAATTTTTTTCTATTTAAAAATATTGTAAAAAACTTTTATGAAAAATTTGATTGATTTCATTAAATATATACAAGTTATGAAAAAGTTTCTAAAATAATAAAAAATTTATAAATAATTCAAAAAGTCTAAAACAAAATGTAGATTTTTGAACATTGCGAAATTCAATTCAAAACATTTTTATGAATTTTACACGATCATACAATAATTTCAAAATCGAAATATCTTCAATTTCAACGTGACAACTTTAATTCTTTTATTTAAAAACAATTTCATTTGTGAATAACTTTCAGATATATTGAGATGTTTTTAAAAAATTACCTTTTTAAGAAGTACGAAATATTTCATAATACTGAATAGTGTTTATTAGGATTCCTAAGAAAATTGATAATTAACATAATTATCAAAACATACTCTCAATGATTTTATAAGCAATTTTTTTCTATTTCAAAATATTATAAAAACCTTGTACCAAAAATTTGATTGATTTTATTAAATTTGTACAAGTTATGAAAAAATTTCTAATATAATAAAAAATTTATAAATATTTCAGAAAGTCTAAAAAAAATGTAGATTTTCGAACAATTTGAAATTTAATTTAAAACCTGCCTGAATTGAAATAGATTTGGTAACTAACTTGTGAGAACGTCGTAAGCTTCTCGTCAGCAGATCCAATGATGTGTTCTAAACGACCAAGTCTTTGTTCGAGTTGTCCAATACGTGCCATTTCCTGCAGTCGAGCTTTCTCAGGGAGATACATCATCTGATATTTAAGAACTCCTGTTTCCAGAGCTCCTTCCTCATTCGAAACTGCACGGATTTTATCATCGTTTTTGCAAGTTTTTATTTGTTTAAATAATTCTATCTGCGACACCAAATTCCTGAAATTACATATTTCTTATGATTTATAGGATCAGTAGAAAAGCACATAAGAGTTTTTTCAACAAGTTACTTCAGACGGGATCCTTGAGGATCTGAAAGCGACTCCATTAATTCGGTTCCAAGCGGTTCATTCAGTCTAAAACCATCTAATTGTTTTCCAGCTTGCTCCACTTGAGATATTATACACACAGCAGAATTTAATTCTTCTTCATCCTTAGCTTTCTCCTGTAATATTGGTATAATAAAGTACATTTTTGAATGATGAAAACATAATCACTGATTAAAAGATGATAGAAAGTGAATGCTTCACAATCTGTTTGCAAATAATTTGAAAACTACAAACAAATTGAATATATGATAGCTCTTAAAAAAAATGTTTCTGAGCAATTTTTGAGATTTAAATTTCTTTTTGCATGTGTAGTACGTTGTTTATACTTGTTCAGGTTCAGACTGAAAGCACGATTGTGCGAGTAGTGTTTGTGTTATGATGTATGTTCTCTATCACTATTGATAAAAGGATTTCGGGTGATTCGATTCTTACCTATATTGTCCTATAGACCGTAATCCCACAACATAAATTGCAACGTGATAGGGATAAGGACAATTTTCACCTGAGAGGTTCGACTTATGATGACAAACGTAAAAATGCCTGCCTTAAGGTTCAAGTATGCTCGAACGCAAAACTAAATGCGTGCGGAAGTTCGCGTTTGTGTCAGGATAGGAACTGTGTTGAGCAATGCTTTGGTTCACACTGGACAAGGGCATCGCCGACACGCTGCCAAAAAGTCTGACCTGACGCCTGTCACAGTTTCCACCATACGCCACACTGAGGCAAAAACAGTGCCTATGAACAAATTGATTTTCACATGACAATTAAGATCCAATTTCAACGCTTCTTTTTTTATGTAAGATAAATTAAGTCCGTATAGCGCTAGTACGTTTGGTTTTTGAAAGAAATTAATTAGTATTTCTTTATTCAAAAACCAAAATGAATTTTTTTTTATCTCTTTAAAAATTTCATTTTATATAAAATATTTAGATTGATTCCAAAATGCATAAAATTGCTAAAGCAACTATCCAGAAATGTCTTTCAGTAAAGCACATAAGCTTATGAATGTATTAAACTTCTTATAAAGAAATAACTGGATGTAAATAGTTTCATAGGGATTGTCAACGTTTGGTAATTTTTTTAACCATATTTTAGAATTTTATAAGCTTAGAAAGTTATTGAACTAAATTCATGAAATTTAATGGATACTTTGCTATTAAAAAAAAAAGTTTGATAAAAAAATTACCTGCATCAGCTGATTGTGTTGGTACACTAATTATTTTTATAATGGAATTAAGACAATTTGTGGTGGGCATTTTGCTTTTTAAAATTTTTGTTCTCATCTTGCATAGCTCGGTAGGAAAATTGAATTTTAAATGTTTTAAAAATCATTTTCGATAGATAAAATCAGAAACTTTTGACAAAAAATAGCTGGTTAAATATTTGGTCCTTCTTAGGCCTTTAAAAAGCTTACACGATACTACAGACATACACCTTCTTAATCTTCACTTTTACTCAGAGGGTCTCAAAACGTGTAGATTTGATGAAAACAGACATCGTCAAATTGTACATAAAGCTGATACTGATAAACTTAATATACATTATGAGAATTAAAAAAATTAAAATGCTTCATTTCCGAAGAATAAAAAGAATGAAACAATTTTCGAAATTTAATAATTACTAAGTATAAACAAATATTTGCGATAAACAATTACATGAAATTTCTAAGGCTACCAAAAATTCTTGATCAGTTCCTTTAGAAAATAAAATGAAAAAACAATCCAGATATGCCTAATGAAAGTAAATACACATTTGCAAATTTCGTGAAAGGAAATCAACTTCAATTCAAATAATACGCCATTTCACTTCAACAATTCGGTGTTTTTGGAAAATCCAAAAATTATTTGTAATACAATTATGAATTGTTTGTTAGATATGCATTAGCTCTCTAATATGACAATTTTCAGAAATTTGTCTCCAAAAAGAATTTATTTACACTTAGAAATGTTAAACATGAATATTTGTTCATTACAATCTTCATGAAATAATGAAGAGAAATTAAATAGTATTGAATTATTCACATTATTAATATTTAAACGCCCACCACCTTCCGTCTCATTCCATCGCGGCCGTTTACAGTGGCTCAGGAATGGATTTTTGCGGAAGGATTAAGCTGCACCTAGCAATTCCCAACCTATTCACTTTTTTTTTAAATACTAAAGAGAATCCACTTGCATTGTTTTTAATCCATTAAAAGTATAATACTTCGATTTTGACATTGCGACCTGCAGTTTCATCTTTCCGCGAAAATCCATTCCAAAAGCACTGTGCGCTTTCCACAGTGGACCGCGACGAGTTTTTCTGGTGCGCCTCCACTCAGTATAACTCAAAAATGCGTTCCAAAGTGCGTAGCGTTCGCGTTTGCGTTCGAGCATGCATGAACCTTTACAGGTCTGAGTAAAAGTGGTGAGCAGTGGCGACCTGGCAAAGGTGCCAATTTTTATAGTTCATTGATGTGACTTGGATAAGCTTGAAAATTTATTTACGTGTAGACGATGACATACACATAGCACCTGCGTATTGTAAGGCACTTATCTGGATGCGAAAGTACTGTAAGGCACCTTCAAAGTCGCTGGAAATTCAGGTAAAATTTCTTGATATTGATTTTACATCAAAAAGTTTAAAAAAAAGTTGTTCTACTCCGAAAAATGCATATTTTCATTATCATATCATTTTTTGATAAAATTGATAGATTTAGAGAAAACATCAATTAAAGAAATACCAGAACAATCAAAAGCTGTTTTTCTTTACAGCAAGTCATTTTTCGAAAATTTTCAAGAGAGAAAAGATAATCCTTTGAAGGTTTAATCCAACATTATTCAGGAATATTTCATTCAAATGTTTATATTTACCAAGTTAAGCGCATTTTTCGTTCTTTTTTCCATTTTTTCTTTCACCTGTTGTATCTTTCGCAATTCAAAAGAAGGTGTTTTCGAAATTAGTACATCAATAGTGTAAGTCCTGCAAAAAAAAAATTGACGTCAGCTTCTTTGTGGTAAAATAATAACTTATTCTGCTATAAACAATAATAAAAAGAGTCACGTTCTCAGCTTCTAATTATCGTAGAAGGTAGTAATAGAGCTGAATATTATTCTAAAAATTGAATAACAACATCGCTTTACTTTAGCATTTACATTATTATTTTTTGCTAGAGTTTATATTTTTTGTTGGAATGTATTGGATCTTTATTATCGTGACGGAAGTTTTTTTTTCTATAAATTTATTAATTTTATCAAAAAGTGATGTGATAATGAAAATATGCATCTTTCGGAGTAGAACAACTTTTGTTTGAAACTTTTTCCTGTAAAATCATTATTAAGAAATTTTGCCTGAATTTCCGACGACTTTGAAGTTGCCTTACATCACTTTTGCATCCAGATAAGTGCCTTACAATTCGCAGGTGCTATGTCTATGTCATCTTCTACATGTACAAAAATTTTCAAGCTTCTCCGGGTAGGAAATGATTTCAAGATAAGTACAATATACGTTTACGTACTAGGATATATCTCTGAATTTACTTCAAGGATTGTTTTATTATCCCTTGAACATTGAATCCTGAACAAAGTTGAATCCTTAACACCTGGACAAACTTGCACCAACCTGTTCTAACTTGTACCAAACGAGAGAAATCAAAATATTATAAAGCGGATTTATTATGTGTGTGTCTTATATGTGTGAGCTATGTATCAAGGTTCATTTTCATAAGTTACGTCAAAAGATTAAGGGAAAAAATAACCCAAGATAACTTACACCGTACTTTTAGAAACACGAAAAAATTATGACAAAAAAACGTGAGTCAAGTGCACTTACATTTAAATGATAATAATGGTAGTAATAATTGAGATATAAATACTCATAATGTATATGAAAATAAATAATAATAATAATAATAACTGGTTCAAATATGCACGAACTTGTACCAACCTGTGCAAGCCTGCTCTAAATTGGTTCCAACCAGTACCAATAAGCTGTAAGATTATTCTTACATGGGAAGTTCAAATATTCATAAACATCTTAATAAAGTTCTTGTTCACAAAGGAAGCAATATGTCGAAAGTGTAAGAGAAGATGTAAGTATAGTCTACTTAACAGTCCGTGAATGATGGGGTAATAACCAGGCTTTGCCCAATATGTCATGGCACACGCTCTTATCAGACCACTTGAGTGCATTATAATAATGCGTCCTTGAATGATAATATATACCAGGACAGCACTGAAAGGAAGGTGAAGAGAAAGTACAAGAAGTGGAAAGAGGGTAATGCGAGAAGGAAGAAGTACGTAGAAATGAGGAAGGGGTTTAGATTGATGTGTAAGAAGAAAGAACAGAAAAAGGAGAAAGATCTGGAAGAGGAGTTAACAAATGTTAAGACAGAGGGGGACATCTGGAAGATAATAAATAGGTTTAGGAAGCGTAGGGTTAGGGTTAGCGAGAAGATAGGGAGTGAGGAGTGGAGGGAAGACGGATGGGGGAAGTAGAAGAACGGGGGAGGCGGAGATGGAGGAGTTGAATGACGAGGAGATAGAGAAGCAGATAAGGAAGTTAAAAAGGTCAAAAACAGCAGGGCTGGATAGGGTAGAGAACGAAGCATGGCTGTTTAGTACACAAGAGGTTAGGGAGAGGCTGAAGGAGATAGTCAAGAAAATATGGAAGGGCGAGGGATTCCCAGGAGGATGGAGAGAAGGGTTAATAGTGCCACTGTATAAGAAAGGAGATAGAGATAGACCGGAAAATTATAAAGGGATTACGCTAATGAATACGGCATATAAAGTATACGCGATGGTGGTGGCAGAGAGACTGCGGAAGAATGTCGAGGGGAAAGGAATATTGCCGGAGGCGCAGGCGGGATTTAGGGCGGATAGGAGTACTATCGACAATACCTACGTTCTATACCACGTGGTGGATAGAGAATTAGAGAAGAAGGGGACGAGAGTGTGCGCGTTTTTTGTGGATCTCAAAGTCGCGTTTCCGTCGGTGGATAGGATAGGTTGTGGGAGGCGATGGAGGATAGGGAAGTATAGAGAGGCCTAATTATATAGGCCTAATTGAGAGGGTAAGGGAGATATATGAAGAGACCAAAGACAAGGTAAGAGGAAGGGAGGGGATTTCGGAGGGATTCTGGATGGACAGGGGTTTAAGGCAAGGGTGTCCACTTAGCCCAACGCTTTTTAAGATTTTAATTGTGGATAGGGAAAGTAAGCTGGAAGCCGTGGTGGTAGGAGGAGTCAGGATAGGAGGGGTTAAAATTTGGTCACTAGCGTATGCAGATGACATAGTGTTGCTAGCAAATAGCGAGGAGGCCTTAAAGGAGATGCTGAAGAGGTTGAGAAGATAACTGGATAAGAAGAAGTTAGAGCTGAATGCGGAAAAGTCCAAGGTCATGGTGTTCAGAAAAGGAACGGGAACGGATAAGGGAGGAGAGTGGAATTGGAAGAGAAAGGAGGTGCAGGAGGTGAAAGGGTTTGTGTATTTGGGCTTCGTGTTTCGGAGGAATGGGGGATTGGATGGTCACACAAAAGAGAGAGTGAGGAGGGCAAATGTGGTGATGAGGCAGGTGTGGGGACTGGGAAAGAAGCTATTCGCTGATGATTTTGGACGAAGAATGAAACTGTTTGACTCACTAGTGATGAATGTGCTATTGTATGGAGTAGAGGTGTGAGGCTGGAAGGAAAGTGAAGAGGTAAATAGTACGCAAGAGAGGTATGTAAAGTGGACCCTGGGGTTGGCAAGGAACACGCCTAAGTATATTGTCAGGAGGTAGACGGGGAGAACGAGTGTAGGGATTCTAGCAGGGAGCAGGGCGTGTAAATATGAGGAGAAATTTTTGGAATAGGGGGGAAGTAGGCTGGTTAGGGAGTGTTGGTGGGAGAAGGAGAACAGGAGAGGGGGTGGGAAGATGGAGGATGAGAGGGAAAGGTATTTTAGAATTAATGGACTACAGGTGGATGAAGTGAGAAGGATGCACGAGGAAGGGAGGAAGGTTTATGACTTGGTTCTGGCTCTCTCGGGAGAAGAGGATGTGTGAACTGTGTGGAAAGGGGGATGCAAGAGTGGAGCACTGGTTAGAGGAGTGCGTGGAGGTGGAAAGGAGCGAGATAAGCATGGAGGTATTGTTGCATGAAAAGGGGGGAAAAGGGCAGTAGCATGGGTGAAGGGAGTGTTGGGTAAGATGGAGATGAAGAGAAGGAAGGAGGAAGAGGAATGGAGAAGGAAAGATCGTAAATAGGAGAGAAAGTAGATATGAGTAAGATGTAAATATTGTATATAGTAGATAAGTAGTAGGTATTAGAGCGAAAACAGAGGTTGGCAAGCGAGGAAATGCGAAAAAGTAGGGACATGCGAGGGAGGCGAGGCAAAGCGAGGAAGGCAAGGCGATAAAAGCGTACGGCTTAGAGATAAGGAATGGATTAATTGGGCTGTAACCATCTTAAGCCTGAGACATTAATTATTATAATATATAGTAGTAATACATATTAGGCGTAGGGATGTGGCGACCCAACCGCCTGAGAGCTCCGGCTCTTGCAGTCAGCCACGTTGCTTTGGGCTAACTCCCCAATGCAAGGAATTATGCGGTTACGACATCAGTATCGCGCAGTACCACCCACAATAGGCCTCTCTCGGATGGAGACCATGGTTCAGTTGGGAGTGGCAATAGGAGCGAACCGAGGCGACGACCAGGCAATGGCCCCGGACAAACGCGAGAACATCCATTTAAATGTTCGGACCAACTCAGGAGGGACCTCTTTACCTGTTGGCAAAGAAGCTCACCGGCGCGAAGAGGATTCATGAAGAGGTTACATGACCGTTGGGTCAATATGCACTCGGAATATGCTCATAAAACGCCTCAGTATTTAAGGGATCAGGTATCCTTCTTGTGAAAAAACGGATATGAAGCTATTTATCAACAAGAAGACGAGCAACATCCTCCAGCAAACATTCCACCCGTTCCAGCAAGACCACCTTTGCAGATAGCCGTTGGAGATCTATCCACCAAAAAGTCTTCCTCATAACTTCAGTACGTCTGAATAAAACTCGCGAGCGTACTGCACAGCTTCAGTTCAAAATTGAAACTGCGAGACGGTATGCATGAAATGTTCAGTGCGTGAGTAGGTACATAACATCAAATAAGAAGTTCATTCCAAAAGTTAGGGCACTTGCTCGAAACTTGAGGAAAGCAAATCACATGCTGGACCAGTGTAAACTGTTGACCATCAAGCAGCACTGAACGCAAAAAACAAGATCTCTTTTAACAGCGAAACAGCGCCTTGAACGGCGATTCAAGTAGATTCAGGAAAATTCTACCTTTTCTACTCATCCTTGCCGTCTGTTCAATAAAGCGTCACGTGCCATTGAAAATCCGCCTAGTCGAGAAGAGATTCAAGTCTTCTGGGAGAAATTATATGGAGATACTTATCAGATAAATGAGGACACTTCTGATATATCACTCTTTCGTAACTTTTGCCGAAGGCAAAGGTCACATGGTCCAGAGCAAGAGTGTCTACTAGTTACTGCTGAAAAATTGAAAAAAGTTATCGCTAGAACAAAGAACTTTTCAACGGCAGTGCCAGATAAAATTAACAACTTTTGGTGGAAAAAGTTTACTTTTACGCACCAACATCTAGCTCGTATATTTACTACTTTCTTAAACGGAGAACAACCCGCCCCGCAGTGGCTAGTGGAAGGACGCATGGTATTGATCCCTAGGACCGGAGATTTGTCAAGTCCAAAGAACTACAGGCCCATAGCTTGTTTAAACACCAGCTACAAGCTATTCACTGGCATCCTCGAAGAGAGGATATTAACATCTATCGAGCCGGTATAGATTGTAATAGTTGAACAACACGGATGCAAGAGGGCTGACAGGTAGCAGGGAGAACCTGTTAATAGACAAGTGTATTACCCAGGACTCGATCATGTATCGACGCAATCTGTCCATGGCTTGGATTGACTACCGTAAGGCATTCGATAACATGAACCATGAGCTACTTATTAAGCTCCTTGAGTGCATGAAGGTGCATCCAAAAATAGTGAGATGCATAAAAGAGCTAATGCTGTAGTAGCGGACTAGATTTGTCATAACATCTGACAAAAGACAAGTGACTACAAGCTATGTCACATATAAGAGGGGGGTCTTCCAAGGAGACTCTCTAAGTCCGATACTTTTCTGCATCTCCCTCTTGCCTCTATCTATTATGCTCAGAGGCAAAAGCTTCGGCATGAGCTTCGGACTGAAAAAGTGTACCTGCGCCCACCTACACCAAGGAAGACTAGAAACTACATCATGGCGTGACGATTAGGATGTTCAACTCATAGGCGGAAATACCATTCAACACCTTGGTATTGGAGAAACATATACATATCTTGGAATACCGCAAGCGAAAACCCCAAATGTGCGTGAGTTAAAAACGGCCCTTGGAAAAAGGTATCACCAAATTCTCAGAAAAATTTGGGCTTCCGAATTATCTGGAAAGAATAAGATCCAGGCGACCAATTTGCTGGCCGTTCCTATACTGCTCTACACGTTTGGTGCAGTAAAATGGAACGTCGATGAGTTGAAGCAACTTGACCGAAGCACAAGCAAGATGATGACAATACATCCAAGTCTTCATCCTAGATCTTCCGTACCTCGAATTTATCTCCCTCGAGATAAAGGGGGAGAGGCTTGCTAAGCTTAGAGTGTCTTCATCGAAGAACGGTTCTGGCTACAGCCTGCTCAGTTCTAAAAAGCACAGATTCCCTTATGCGGCTCGTACATCATCATGAAGTCGCCAATGCTGCGGCGTTTCTATACCGTGCCGCAGATAGGGCCGCAGAGGAGCTTGACCTCCCATTTGATTCCAGCGACACTACACATGGCCTAGCATCACTAACACCTCTGGTGCTCAAGAGTCGTATACAGGAAGCAGAACATACGCTTCTACTAAGAGAACATGCTGACAAGCCCCTTCGTGGTAAATTCCACGGCATCATACGTAGAGAAGAGCTCTCGATGGGTCTGTCTAACATGTTTCTCAAGTCTGCTGGATTGAGATCGGAGACTTAGGGATTTCTTTTTACCTGTCAAGACCAGAAACACTTGGACATGTTCTCAGTGGATGCTTTAAATATGCACGCAATGGGTACATAGAGAGACACAATGCGGCTCTAAAAGTGTTATATTACCATCTTAGGCACTTTTATGGTGTTGATCTATTGCCCATCTTGCCACACGCCCAGGGGGACCTCGAGTCCGTTGTGAAGAATGATCAGTGTAAGATCTACTGGAATTTCTCATTCTCCACCACTCAACGTATCAGTGCTACGAAGCCTGATATTGTCCTCCAAGATCTGAAGAACAAGATCATTTACGTGATTAAATTCTCGGAACCAGCCGATGGTAATATCACGGCAAAGGAGGTAGAAGAACGGGCGAAATAACAAGCACTTCTTTTCGAGCTGAGTAGGCTGTACCAAGGCTACAAATTCCATCTCATAATTCTCATACTCGGCTGTCTTGGAGGTATGGAAGCTTCATTTATCAGCCAACTCAAAAAGATTCCGGCTTGCCAGCATCAGGCTCATTTCATCGCTAACCGGACGCGAAAGGCTGTTCTTCTGGGATCACTCCATTCGGTCCGTCAACACTGTTCCTCTTAACATTCTACAAAGATTGGTAGCTCTAAAAAAGTATCGAGAGGTGAAACCTGCATCTCCAACCGTCCCGTCTGCCGCGTAAGGTCATCCGCGGCAAAAGACCTGACTCCAAGGAACAGTGTTGCCCGATGTTATCACGCGTAAATTTCCCGCTCTTGCTTACCTTCTAGGACAGAAGGAGCAGAAGCTGATGACGTACACATTCCAGTTGCTTCGGGATTGATTGCTTTAAGGAACCATGATAGTAGCTTCCGGAACCTACAACTTCTCATATATAATATATATATATATATATATATATATATACTATATTATATAATATATATGTAATATATAATGATAATAATAAAAGGTGGAAGAGTTGAAGAATCGAAAATTCACATTTTTATTGCACAAAAAATAATTAAAAATCCAAAAATTCAATTTTACAGCCAAACTATGCTAGATACGACCAATAATGATTAGACAAAATTTGTGCGTAAAAAAATATCTACAAATTTGTCATTGGTTACTTTTTGATAGGATGTGTAGTTTTTGTATTATTCGTAAAAAACAACATTAACAGTGAAAAAATCAGCCCGATAAGTGGGCACATTCTCATCAAAACTTTGAATATTTCATTTCTTTTTCATGTCGTGCGTGTTTTTTCACAATATTCCATTGTTTTTATGTTCTTATGTACACCTGATGTAAAGGAAATAGCCACAGTATAATTGACTTCGTTACTGCGGATGAGAGACTAAGAGAACTAGTCAAAGATACAAGAGTCATGAGGGGCTCTGAATGCAATACTGATCATTACCTTCTACTCTCCAAAATAAACTTAGGGCGGGTGTGGAGAAGAAAGAGAACCAAACAAACGCGAAACAAGATTGAAAATTCACAGAAACCGGAAGTGCAGATAGATTTTTAGAATAAGTTAAACGAACGCATCGATAGGGAAACTTGAGAAGCGGTTACGAGCAATAAAGATATAGAGGACGCATGGACTATGCTACGAGATATCATTGTTAAAACTGCGAAATTTAACGTGAATAAAACAAAAATATCTAGGTAGCCTATTCACTAGTGACGGGAAGATAGATGTGGAGATAGATAGGCGCATAAACGAGGGTCAGAAGGTTATCGGTAGAGCAGGGTCCATTCTGAGAAGTAAAAATATATAAAAAATAGCTAAAACGGCAATACATAATTCTATATTTTTTACCGACTGTGCTATACGGTAGCGAGATATGAACCTGTTAAGAAAAGGATAAGGGTAAAATTAACGTGATTGGCATAATAACTCTGCGCACAATTTGTACCACAATTTGTACTACTTGAAATTTGGGAAAGAAATATCAGTTAAGGTGGTTCGGACATCTTGAAAGAATGAAAGAAGAACAACTGACTAAACAAGTGTATAAAGGTAAAGTATATGGCAGAATGCCCAGAGGTAGAACGCCAAAAGAATGGTTAGAATCTGCCAATGAGACACTAATTCGAAGAGACATAAGAAGCCATAGTAACACGAGAGCTTTCACGAAAAAATGCAAGAACGTGAAGGAAGCTAGAGAAGTATGCCTGGACAGAAAAGTGTGGCGACAAATAGTTTATAAAAAGAATATGAGTAGAGTGAATGACGCCTGAAACAAAAGACCTTGGACACTAATAGGCACAAGTGGGGAACCACACATAACAATTTTGTGAGGCTCTTCACTTGGGGTGATCGCTAGAGAGATTGATCAGCCACCTGGGTCGGAGCAGTGTTGCGGGACGAACGTGTTATTTCAATGAATGACACGAAAATTCTAGATCAATCTAAAAAATCTATACCTCCTTTCCCACATTACTATTTTCCAACCGAGCGATTCACGCCTACGCCAAAAGGGCTTAATGGTACAATAATAATAAATGCTCATGGTACTTGAAAATTCGAACAATTTATTCTATTTTTACATTCTCATCCAGAAAAGGTATTAGATTTGTGTAAAATTTGACATCCCTCCCCCCGGTTTTTTTCAAATGTCCATTTTCCAATAATCATTTAAAAACGTATCATATACAGGGTGACCACGCCAGGGCTTACCAAAAAGTATGCAATCCGCTATACATGGCCATAAGAATAGCATTGTCGTGTAAGACGGGTTGCATAATTTTCGGTAAGCCCTGGTGTGGACACCCTGTATATGTTACAAAAACAACTTAGATACTTTTTTTCGCCCCTTTTCAGATAGTCGGGAGAAATCTTTCTGATTGTATGATTTATTAGAAAGATACGGAAATGTACGCTGAAGTGAAGGAATTTCCTTCTTCATTTTAAATAAAATACAAATTTAGCCATTTTTATCTGAAGAATACACAACACAACATATTGTCGTTGCGAAGCGCGAAAACCAAAGCGCGCGCCGTGAGCGCGCTCAAACTTTTGAGTTTCTATTGAACGATGAACAGAAACGAGCGTGGAGCGCAAGGTTTTTATGATTTCTAAACTAAATATCGAGCGCAAAGCGCGAGTGTCTTGATGAGAATGTGTTCTTTAAGGTCGATAGAACCTTACGTAAATTATTTCCTCTTTTTATGTAAAACGTACATAACTAAAACAAAAGCAGGTCATAACGATGAAGCTAACTGAGAGAGTATTAGCCCACGAAGCGCGTAATAGTGAGCACACGAAGTGTGAAAACCCAGAGGAACCGAGCTTAAAGCGTCAGGCAAATGTGTCTGAGCGCTTGCGAGCGAAGCGAACCATGCGCAAAGCGCGCGATGAGAATTGCCTCCGCAGCGGGCAGATTTTTTTAACACGTTTGCAAATAGGAGGAGAATTATTTAAACTACATGAAAACTTTTTAGTGAAAAAAATGCATTAGAAAAAAAAAACAAAAGACCCAGGAATTGAAATTGGCAATACAGCGAATTTTAAAATTTTTGATTTTGGTATTTTGTGAACTTCTCTTCACAACATGTAGTTGAAACATTTTTGTGAGCATGTATAGGTTTTTTAAGCATAGAAATACACTACAAAAAATCCACAAGACCCAGGAATCGAAATTGGCAATAGAGCGAATTTAAAAATTTTTCATTTTGGTATTTTATGAACTTATCTTAATAACATGTAGTTGAAACATTTTTGTGAGCATATGTAGGGCTTTTTAAACATATAAATACACTAGAAAAAAATCTACAAGACCCAGGAATCAAAATTGGAATTATTTCGGAATTTTGTATCTAGCAGAATTAATTTTTTTTTATTTATAAGTTTAACATTTTTCGAGCTTGTGTGGAATTTTTAAGCCTAGACATATACTAAAAAAAAGTCAGCGAGATTCAGGAATCTCAATTGAAAACAGCAACTTTCAAAAATGCTGAATCAGTGTTTATTGAATTTAAAATGTTATCTGTGAACCTGATTTCCTCAGATGCAATTCTTTTTCGAACTGAAAGCAAGCCTCGTTCTTTGTGCATGCAATTTCTCCCAATGTTTTCTTTTTTCATGCAATTTCGAAAAATGTTAAACTTACAAATAAAAAAAATTAATTCTTTTAGATAAAAAAAAACTGAAACAAGAAAATTTGCTGTCATTCTAATTTCGATTTCTGGATATTGTCGAACACGGACTAAGCCTTTTTATATGTACAATGAACAACTAAATATTCAAATAATATGACAATTCATTACTTACTACAAAATTGATTTTCGAATAATAATTGAAACTGATTGTACGATACTTGAACGCCAAAATTAATTCCTGAAGACGATTAGGGAAAAAAATGTCTTTTAAATCACGTTTAATGACATTTAATGATAAAAAGTAAATTCTGGAGTTCTTTTCAAATCAACTCACTAAAGATTCTTCAGAGAACAAATTTATCTTTAAATCGTTTTTAAATTGTATTAATAATTGATAATTATAAATTCGTAGATGTACCATACAGTGCCGGTTCTGGATATAGATTCCTGCACCGACATTTACCGACGTTCGAAAAAGTTCCATTGGTTCTTGTCCGTGCTAAATCTAGAAATTTCTAGGCGGGTACACGTCACACATAAAATGTTTGTGAGATAATTTTGACGGTCGTTGGTCGTTATTTTTTTGGTGCACAATTAAAAGAATGGAAATCCTTCGATCTGTCTGCATCGAGAAATTTCTGAACGATTAGATGTCACACGAGAAATGCGTGAAAGATGATTTTGAAGGTCGCTCATGGTTATTTTTTTGACACACACACACACACACACACACACACACACACACACACACACACACACACACACACAAGCGCGCGCGTCAAAGAAATCTGAAACTGTGATATCATATATTAAACTGTCCGTGTCAGTGTAAAGTAATTTTGCACTATTTTCAACATTCTTTTTCATGTAATCATAATGAAAATCATAAATAAGTATTTTTGATACATCGAGAATGGTAGAACCTATATAAATAGGCTTGTTGAAATATATTTTTAACCGATTGAGCTCTATTAAGACCATATCTTCATCAAATATGGTACAGCTATGGAAATTTGGTTTCGCTATCAGAGCTTTCGCACCATATCTCCCTTCCCACTTTGTGACTAATTTAACTTCTTTGTGTTTTCTAACGTTTTCCATAGTTTTCCCAAATACAGAATTATTCATTAATTTGTAAACATTTTTTTCAAAATCGTTGTTTGACTTTTTTCTTAATTCTGTATTCAGGTCAATGTATTTTTTTAACCGCGGTTTTTGACTGAATTTCAAAACTCTGTGAATTTTCATCAACTTCACACCCAATTTCAAATATAATTTAAGATTTCTGTAGTGCACAATATAATTTTTCTCGGGCAACAAAGTTGTCAATAATTTTGGAATTTTACATTTTGAGTTAGGAGGAACAAAATGCTCTGGGCAGAAAGGTAAATCTTTGTGAGAATCATGAAGTTCATCTGGATAGTCTAAATCCACTTCAAGCATAAAACCTTCCGATCAATCATCAGGAATTTTCAAAAAATCAGTCATTGAAAAATCTTTGACCCATTCAAAATTTTTGTAATGTAAAAATGTACACATAGCTGTACCATACTCATTATTTATGTCAAAATAGAATATATAGTTCTCGGGAAAATGTGGATTAAAATTAAGTCCCATATACATATTATTTGCTTTTGCATATCTATTAGAGCATTGGGAGACACCACCTCTAATATAATTCTCGATGTATAGTAACATTTCAGGATCTGTTAACAGCTAGAGTTCAATTTCCGTATATTTTAACATCACGTCAACAGACAGTCCTGGTGCTGCGTAATAATACAGGGGATTTAAATTATATGTTGTCAAACAGTGGCGTCTAAAAATTTCAAAAACATCTGATAAAAGTAAGACGTCAGTTTTGAGGTAAAGATCAGAATATTCACCTAAGTATTTCAAATTGAAAGTTTCCCACACCTTGCACGCATGCTCATAATATTTACTAGAAATATTTGTGTTATTTAGTTTTAAAAAAAATGCCCCTCTTGGAGGCAGCTGATTTTCTTTCAGTTTTTCCCAATTGTCAATATAATTGTATGGAAAAACACCTTTTCTAGTTAGCAAATTAAATTCATTATTATTCTTACAGTGTCTTCTTGCAATGTTCTTTTCGTTATTATCGAGATACGATGCTAATTTTTCCAGGCTACTCGGCATAAATCGAAAGAAATCAATAAATCGAAGTTTTACGCTTGTCTTATCCACATTTTTTGTAAAAGAAATATACTTTTCTTTATTTATTGGTAATAGATTGATCGTTCTCTCGAATTTCGTAGCTAAAGCTCTGATAAAAAAGTGAGAATCATATCCCGATAAATTGTGAAATACTACGGGAATTATATGTGAATTCTTATAATTTACGTTACATTTTTGGTAGACAGCACGACGGTAATTACCTGTAAAATGACAATGTTCATGATGTTTAATATCATTCACCTCAAAAGGTTTAACACAATTATGACAAACTTTTGCTGAATTTAATTCCTGTTTCTGTTGCTGTGTTAGTGTTCTCATCGGTACTACATTTTTCCAATATTGATCCACTTTCTCAGCTAAACACTTCAATTTATTCATAAACCACTATATACAATCTTTCTCGCGATAAACTTCAATTTTTGAAAGTGAATCATCAAAACTGCAACATATATTATAAGAAACACTTGTAGGAATATGTTTTTCACAAATAGCTGTATTCGCGTGTGAACCAGCTACAGGTAATAAAAGACATTCAATGTCTGCATACACAACAAAAGGCACTTTTTCTTTAAATCGATAGTTCTTAAATTTCAAAATGTTATTACTTTGACCTGGCAAAATCACTTTACATTTGTTCAAATGTTCACATATTAGTCTATGTCTTTCAAAATAGTCTGTGATACTGTAGTATCAATTTCATCAACATTGTAATCTTCATCATTGACATCAACTTCAGTATTTTCTAACATTAAAAGATGAATTACAGGTAAATCAGATTTTTCTTGACTCAAATAAATAGGAACAATTTCCGCTTTCCTTCCATTTTCTTCATGATCCTCGCCGTAAACGGTTATTCTCAAATTATTCATTTCTTCAAATCTTTTAATGTCAGAAAAACTAATAGGAAACTCTATCGCGTCGTATTTCAATACTTCACTGAAATGAGGATAAGAACTTGTTGAACAAACATTACTTTTCGCGGGATTTAATGCAGCTGCGACCGACGACTGAAAACAATATTGATCATTATTCTGTATATTAACTACAGCTTTTTTGTTTTGAATATACTTTGGTAAACTTACATAAGTTGATAATCCTACCTTCAATGGGGTATATTTATTTATATTCACAAGCAAAATAATTTCAACTAAAGCCCAACCAGAGTTTTCTTCTTGAAACTCTTCAACTTGCACTAAGAGTTGATCCTTTATTTTTTCATTATACCATGTACTTGAGTTTGTTGATTTGGAAATTGAATCACTAATCGCTTGAAAATTCTTTATGTCTTTAACCATTTTTTCCGCAATTAAGGCTTTGAATTTACCATATAAAATCACAAATATTTTCAAATTTGCATATTGTTTTAAAACATTCTTTATTCTCTTAATTGTCATTGACTTTGCTTCCTCCAAAAAATGTTTCAGATCTTTATGCTCTAAATTCACTATAGAACCTATTTTTACTCTATTTAAAAAAGCATTCTCTACATCATCCCACCTTATTCTCTTTTCCTCGTGATTCGATACCACTGTTCCTCCCCCTTTCTTCCGTAGTTGCTTTATTTTCCTGTTGAATGCTCTCAGTAATCCAAGTCCTGATGTTATGCTCATCTTCTCATGCACTGATAGCTTCTTGTTCATTTTCAAAATTTTATTTAGCAATCGGATATTTTGTTTTGCAAATTTTAACCACTTTTCACTTTCTAAAAACCTTGAACTTTCTTTAAATATTTGATATGCTTGTTCCATTATTCCAATGAGCCTTTTCAAATATCCCGGATTCATTTTTTTGTTTACAAAGATTCAAGTCAACAACTCAATGTTCAAATTGCAAATGATTTTTTTACATTGAGATTACTCACTTTTATACCAGTAAAACTATTTACATCCTTATCTAAAATAGAGGAAGAGAAAATTATTCTAGAAGGGTAGTACAAAATACATAACATTTATCCTTATCTTCCTAATAATCTAGAATGTTCTTAGTGTTTTTAGAAAAAATGATTAAAACCTCTTGAGTATACTGCAAAAAAAATGTGTCATCTTACATAACTATATAGTTAAACAAGAGGGTAGGTCAACCTCACAGGTTTTTTTTGAACAAATGTACGAA
>CAKNXH010063663.1:161072-175007 GCA_932178445.1 Andricus quercusramuli | reverse complement strand
TTTTCGTATATTTGTTCAAAAAAAACCTGTGAGGTTGACCTACCCTCGTTAAACAAACATATGGTGCTAGCATAATAACACATAAAAGAGTAACCTTGAAAAAATGTATACAGAAAAATGATTTTGTTTTCCGTGATATTTCATTCTTCCATTCCAAAAATCGCTAACGTAAACTAGGTGATAATCAAAAATCTGTAGAGTATCATGTTAGATATGAAGATTCTCAGTAAACGCATCGAATACATCTAAGTATAATTATAGTTCAGTGACGTCTTTGCTGATATGGATAATATTTTCGACACTTTGTGAAGGAGTATATTGCTTATCGCAAGCTTCGACAATTTCTAGGGCACATTACTTCATCGAAACACTCGGTTCAATGACTTCTTCATGTTCACTGAATGAATCAGAATCAATCACTGCCATTGACAGTAGAACTTTTTCTACAAAATGTGTATTTTGGACGACTCAGAGATTTTGAGTAGATGTAAAAAAAAATCATAAATAACCTACAAAACAACATCATACTGTGTGTGTGTATGTGTCTGAAAAGATCTGGAAAAAGTAATCAAGTTCTAAAAGTTTTTTTTCATTAGAGATGACTAACCATCGAATGTTTTTTTTTCTAGAAAAATCTGAAAGCCCTGCGAGAAAAAAGTCAAGGATTTCTCATCTTTGTTTTTTACGCATCAAAAAAATAAATATGAGCGATCGTCAAAATTATTTCACAAACATTTTATGTTTGACGTGTACCCGCCTAGAAATTTCTAGATTTAGCGCGGACAAGAACCAATCGAACTTTTTCGAACGTCGGTATATGTCGGTGCAGGAATCTATATCCAGAGCCGGCACTGTATATCTACTTAAATTCTAAGGATACGTATCTACGGTTTTAACATTAAATGTAGATAACACTGGCTACACTCGCGACAATCTAAAATTTACGTCACAAGAAAATAAGAAATGTACTAATTCAAATGCCGTACTCGATGCTGCTGTCCGGTAGATCCCGACCACTGCCGTTATCTATAAACTGCCACTAACGTAACTTATAATGTCCTCATCTCATCAGTCACTTGACTTAGTCCGTGGCTATGACAAAAAACCGGGTTCACCCGAGAAAAAGTTTAAACAAAATAATATTATACAACTTCAAGACGAGCTTGCACCACACTGTTCTAACCTGAAGAAACCTGCAAGCTCGCCTTCAGTAGTTGTTATTGATAATAATAATATTATTTTAGAGAACTTGTAGGCTCCGGAAGCTTCGATCATGATTCCTTAAAGAAACCAATCCCAAAGCTACTGGAACGTGTACGTCATCCGCTTCTGCTCCTTCTGTCCTAGAAGGTAAGCAAGAGCGGGAAATTTACGCGTGATAACATCGGGCAACACTGTTCCCTGGAGTCAGGTCTCTAGCCGCGGATGACCTTACGCGGCAGACAAGACAGTTGGAGATGAAGGTTTCACCTCTGGATACTTTTTTAGAGCTACCAATCTTTGTAGAATTTAAGAGGAACAGTGTTGACGGACCAGATGGAGTGATCCCAGGAGAACAGCCTTTTGCATCCGGTTCGCGATAAAATGAGCCTGACGCTGGCAAGCCGGAATCTTGTTGAGTTGGCTAATAAATGAAGCTTTCATACCTCCAGCGCAGCCGATTATGAGAATTATAAGATGGACTTTGTAGCCTTGGTACAGCTTACTCAGCTCGAAAAGAAGTGCTTGATATTTCGCCTGTTTTTCTCCCTCCTTTGCCGTGATATTACCATCGGCTGGTGCCGAGAATTCAATCACGTAAATGATCTTGTTCTTCAGATCTTGGAGGACAATATCAGGCTTCGTAGCACTGATACGTTAAGTGGTGGAGAATGAGAAATTCCAGTAGATCTTACACTGATCATTCTTCACAACTGACTCGAGTTCCCCCTGGGCGTATGGCAAGACGGGCAATAGATCAACACCATAGAAATGCCTAAGATGGTAATATATCACTTTTAGAGCTGCATTGTGTCTCTCTATGTACGCGCAGCGTGCATATTTAGAGCATCCACTGAGAACATGTCCAAGTGTTTCGGGCTCTAGCTTGCACGCTCGGCAGTTGGTATCGCGTACAGGTATATTCATTATGCGCTCGCGGTAAACTAAGGTGTCTATGACGCCGTCTTGACAGGCAAAAAGAAATCCCTCGGTCTCCGATCTCAATCCAGCAGACTTGAGAAACATGTTGGTCAGACATGGTATAGAAACATGGTATAGAAACACCGCAGCATTGGCGACTTCATGTTGATGTACGAGTCGCATAAGGGAATCCGTGCTTTTTAGAACTGAACAGGCTGTAGCCAGAACCGTTCTGCGATGAAGACACTCTAAGCTTAGCAATCCTCTACCTCCTTTATCGCGAGGGAGATATATTCGAGGTACGGAAGATCTAGGATGAAGACTTCGTTGAATTGTCATCATCTTGCGTGTGCTTCGATCAAGTTGTTTTAACTCATCGACGTTCCATTTTACTGCACCAAACGTGTAGAGCAGTATAGGAACGGCCAGCATATTGGTCGCCTGGATCTTATTCTTTCCAGATAATTCGGAAGCCCAAATTTTTCTGAGAATTTGGCGATACCTTTTTCCAAGGGCCGTTTTCAAGTTATGCACATCTTGGGTTTCCGCTTGCGGTATTCCAAGATATGTATATGTTTCTCCAATACCAAGATGTTGAATGGTATTTCCGCCTATGAGTTGAACATCCTGATCGTCACTGGATGATGTAGTTTCTAGTCTTCCTTGGTGTAGGTGGACGCAGGCACACTTGTCCAGTCCGAAGCTCATGCCATTCGCTTTAGAATACCTACTTACCGCATCAACAAGGATGTTAAGGTCCTTTTTTGAGGAAGCAAAGAGTTTAAGGTCGTCCATGTATAAAAGGTGGTTGACCTTATATTCTCTTCTGTTCGGCGGGCCACATAGGTATCCAGAGCTTTTGCCTCGGAGCACAATAGATAGAGGCAAGAGGGAAATGCAGAAAAGTATCGGACTTAGAGAGTCTCCTTGAAAGACCCCCCTCTTATATGTGACAAAGCTTGTAGTCACTTGTCTTTTGTCAGATGTTATGACAAATCTTGTCCGCCACAAGAGCATAAGCTCTTTTATGCATCTCACTATTTTTGGATGCACCTCCATGCACTCAAGGAGCTTGATAAGAAGCTCATGGTTCGTGTTATCGAATGCCTTACGGTAATCAATCCAAGCCATGGACAGATTGCGTCGATACCTAATCGAGTCCTGGGTAATACACCTGTCTATTAACAGGTTCTCCCTGCAACCTGCCAGCCCTCTCTTGCATCCACGTTGTTCGACTATTGCACTCCATACCGGCTCGATAGATGTCAATATCCTCTCTTTGAGGATGCCAGTGAATAGCTTGTAGCTGGTGTTTAAACAAGCTATGGGCCTGTAGTTCTTTGGACATGACAAATCTCCGGCCTTAGGGATCAATACCGTGCGTCCTTCCACTAGCCACTGCGGGACGGGTTGTTCTCCGTTTAAGAAAGTAGTAAATATACGAGCTAGATGTTGGTGCGTAGAAGTAAACTTCTTCCACCAAAAGTTGTTGATTTTATCTGGCCCTGGCGCCGAAAAGTTCTTAGTTCTAGCGATAACTTTCTTCACTTCTTCAGCAGTAATTAGTGGACACTCTTCCTCTGGACCTTGTAACCTTTGCCTTTGGCAAAAGTTACGAAAGAGTGATATATCGGAAGCGTCTTCATTTAGCTGATAAGTATCTCCATATACTTGCTCCCAGAAGATTTGAATCTCTTCTCGACTAGGCGGATTTTTAACTACACATGACGCTTTATTGAACAGACGGGAAGGATTCGTAGAAAAGGTGGAATTTTCCTGAATCCACTTAACTCGCCGTTCAAGGCGCTGTTTCGCTGTTGAAAGAGATCTTACTTTTTGCGTCCAGTGCTGCTTGATGGTCGACAGTTTACACTTGTTCAGCGTGTGATTTGCTTTCCTCAAGTTTCGAGCAAGTGTCCTAACTTTTGGAGTGAACTTTTTATTTGCTGTTATGTAGCTAATCACGCACTGAACATTTGATGCATGCCGTCTCGCCGTTTCAATTTTGAACTGAAGCTGTGCAATACGCTCGCGTGTCTTACTCAGACGTACCGAAGTTTCGTTACTTCTATCGTCGCTAAGCAGGGAGACCGCCTTCTCGTAAACTACACAGTTCAGATTCCAGAGATTAACATCTTCGGGGAGCAAATCGCGGAGAGCAGTATTAGCTTCAGCTAATTTGTCCATCCTGAGGAAGACTTTTTGGTGGATAGATCTCCTACTTCTCATGTTGACATTATCGGCTATCTGCAAAGGTGGTCTTGCTGGAACGGGTGGAATGTTCGCTGGAGGATGTTGCTCCTCTTCCTGTTGATAAACAGCTTCATATCCGTTTTTTCGCAAGAAGGATACCTGATCTCTCAAATACTGAGGCGTTTTATGAGCATATTCCGGGTGCATATTGCCCCAACGGTCATGCAACCTCTTCATGAATCCTCTCCGCGCCGGTGAGCTTCTTTGCCAACAGGTAAGAAGGTCTCTCCTGAGTTGGTCCGACCATTCAAATCGATGTTCTCGCGTTTTTCCGGGGTCATTGCCTGGTCGTCGCCTCGGTTCGTTCCTATTGCCACTCCCAACTGAACCATGGCCTCCATCCGAGAGAGGCCTATTGTGGGTGGCACTGCGCGATACTTGTGTCGTAACCGCATAATTCGTTGCATTGGGGAGTTAGCCCAAAGCAACGCGGCTAACTGCAAGAGCAGGAGCTCTCGGGCGATGGGCTAACTCCCCAATGCAACGAATTATGCGGTTACGACACAAGTATCGCGCAGTGCCACCCACAATAGGCCTCTCTCGGATGGAGGCCATGGTTCAGTTGGGAGTGGCAATAGGAACGAACCGAGGCGACGACCAGGCAATGACCCCGGACAAACGCGAGAACAGGAGCTTGACCTTATTATAATATTATTATTAATATTATTATTATTAATAATATTAATTATTAATATTAATTATTATTATTATATTAATGAGGAAACTCATTTTTCTGCATTTTTCTCTCAGGCTTAAGATGGTTATTGCCCAATATGTCGAAGGCATTTTTGGTTAGAGTTGGATTTTTTGTGTGTTTGAATATTATGCACGGGGTAGTCCCGGTATATATTATCAGTCACGGACGCATTATTATAATGCAATCAAGTGACCTGATAAGAGCGTGTTCCCTGACATATTGGGCAAAGCCTAGTTTTTTTTACCCCATCATTCACGGACTGGGTTGCAGTCAAGTGCATGATGGGGGGAACTACAGCTTAAGGTGGGTTCCAAACCACCAGAACCTCGGGAAAGGTACATAGAAAAATTTCAAGAGGTACCGGCTCAGGGATCGAACCCCGGACCTCTGAGGTGAAGTCCGAGCGTCTAACCAACTGAGCCACCGAGGCTCTGAATTAATTAATTAATAATTATTATTATATATATATATATTATATATAATATATTATTATTATTATTATTATTATTATTTAAAAGTAAATAAACTATATACTTACATCTTCGGTTACACTTTCGTCATATAGCTTCCTTTTTGAACAAGAAAATTACGAATATGTTTATGAACATTTGAACTTCCCGTGCAAAAATATTCTTACAACTTGTTGGTACAGGTTGGAACAAGTTAAAGCAGGTTTGCATAGGTTGGTGCGAGTTCGTTCATATTTGCACCAGTTTTTAATATTATTTATTTGCATATATGTTATGAGTATTTATATTTCAATTATTAATACCATCATTATCGCCTAAATGTAAGTGCACTTGATTTACATTTTTTGTCATAATTTTTTCGTGTTTGGAAAAGTACGGCATGAGTTATCTTGGATTATTTTCTCCCTTTATCTTGACTTCACTTAAGAGAATGCGCATTGATGCATAGCTCATACATATCCCCCCCCCCCACACACACATATAGAGACAGATACCACACACACATACACACACACACACACCCGATCTGCTCATGAAATAAATCCGCTTTATAATATTTTGATTTCTTTCGTTCGGTACAAGTTAGAACAGGTTGGTGCAAGTTTGTTCCTGTGTTCAGGATTCAATTTTCAAGGGATAATAAAACAATCCTTAAAGTAAATAGAGATATATCCTATTATATATATCCTATACTATATCCTATATCCCATACTATATACCAGATATATATCCTATAAAGTAAAAGTATGTTGTACTTATTTTGAAGTCATTCTCTACCTTGATATTTTAATCAGAAGATTTCCTGTGTTTTTGTTCATTAAGGTCCCTATGCCATTTTCCTGGTTTCAATTGGTACACAATTAATTTTCTCTAAAATTATTATTCTGTTACACTTCTCAAAACAACAGCCCCCAACTATACTAAAATAGACTGACGGCACAGCGCCTCTGTTCTAGCTGTGGTTGTTACCCATTTAAAAATCTTAACTTTTAAGTTGATTTGAATTATTCGCGCGCCACCCACGACCTTCGATGAATCGATACATCGATCGGTCGATTAGTTGCTGCTCACGCCGCAGCGCTGCTCTCAGACGGCTAATGCATTCGCTCGCGGTGAGCCCTGAGGCAGTACTGATCCAGTCCCCAACTGGTAAAGTTGACGCTCCGACTTTAGTCTGTAATTTCGGCGAGTTTTTTTTGTTAAAGAGCGAAGGCTTCGCGTTCGAGCAGTATTCGCGAGCCACCTGTTCAACAACGATCAATTCTGACGGAATGAAGTGTCTGTCCGGAAATCTAACCTCGACTTAATTATTTTAAAAATCCTAATTCCGACTCAATATTTTTTCTCGAAAAACCTAATCCCAAGAATCCGACTTATTACGGTGGCCCAGTGTACGAAGGTGAAGGTGGAAAAACCCGTAGGAGCCTGAAAATTGTATAGAAGAAGGTCTCCGGATCCCTGGAGATATTTTCACCCGCCGATATCAACTTATCGAATTGTTTTTTCTCTCCGCCGATAAACATAACCAATAACGGTAAGTGCTCAACCATTAAAAAAATTTAACCTTCGATATGTCTCTGCTCTCCAAACTTCTATAAGTTTTTCTTCATCTCTCTTATTTCTTGCCTATTTTCACTCTCTCAGTCCTCTGCTAAGAGGATCTGGGAATTTCACAGGTTTTTTTTTCTCTCTCGGTTCTCTGCTAAGAGGATCTGGGAATGTCTCAGGTTTTTTTTGCTCTCTCGGTCCTCTGCTAAGAGGATCTGGGAATTTCTCAGGTTTTTTTTACTCTCTCGGTCCTCTGCTAAGAGGATCTGGGAATTTCTCAGTCTTTTTACTCTCTCGGTCCTCTGCTAAGAGGATGTGGGAATTTCTCCCTCTTATCAGGCTTTTCACTCTCTCGGTCCTCTGCTAAGAGGATCTGGGAAATTTATATCTCATTTCTCGGTCCTCTACCAAGAGGATCTGGGATTTCTTCATCTTACTTCTCGGTCCTCTGTCAAGAGGATCGGGCATTCTTCCCTCTTACTACTTGGTCCTCTTTCAAGAGGATCGGAGATCTGTTTTATTCCTCTCTCGGTCCTCCAATAAAGAGGATCTGGGATCCTAGTTGTCCATCATGATGGAATTGGTGACCAACAAGGAATGGCTTTTTTGACTACAGATGGACCAGACCCGAGTGAATCGGCCAAGCCAACATAAACGTTGGACAAACCGCTATCGCCAAGCCCTTGGCGAGCTACAAGCAAACCCCGGAGCCTACAATCCCTTGCCCCCTAAACGAAAGAGGAGGAATCGCGGAGATCGCCGGAACCGGGCCAGAGGGCTCATAGCCAATCAACCCTCAATCGAAACCGTTCCTGAACCCACCGTCCAGCCGAGTCCTCAGGAAGAGGTTATCGAGGAGCTCAACCTGCCCCAACAACTCGATCAGGTCCTACCAGACCTGGAGGGATATTCCTCGCCGGCCGACATTTCCAACTTGGAAAACGAGGAGCTCATTCCTCTCGAGGAAGTATTGCGGGACCTAGGCGTTGATCTTCCGCCCGAGGAGACGTCCCCGCCACCCTCACAATCACGGAGCCCAGCCGCAGGAACTACGAATATTCAGCCCCTGGGGGAGGCGGACCTATTGGAGCTGCGGGCCTCTCCTATCTACTTCTCGCCCCCGAAGCCCAGTCAATTGTCGCCACCAAAATTGGTGTACTTCCTGTCGGCCATACCAAAGCCCCCTCCCAGGACTACCCCTAGGGAGGTTCCCAGCCGTCCGTCCACGAGTTCTAGCGAACAAAAAGAATGGCCAAGGTCTCGCCCTCCTTCACGACGCTCGCCCAGGAAGTCGAGGACGTATCCATCACCTCGCAAGCAGCAGGCGCTTGCCCAGATCTGTCGACGACCTCCCCAACAGGCCGTTGCTTTAAAAAAGGCTCCCGAACAGAACCCAATCCGGCCAAAGACATACCGGACGCCCAAATGGCTGAAATCGATCATCACTCGTCCCCCGCCGACCAACGCATGTCGAAACCTTTTCGACCCTTAATTATCCTCGGAATTCTCGATATTTTTTGTAACTTATAAAATAAACGTTTTTTACTCTTCTTTAAATAATTGTTGAAAATTTCTTTAACACAATGTTTAAGGGATGTTCAGACATCCCCTAAAATTAATTCAAAGACATATTCTTGCTATGCACGCTTTCTCTTCTTATTTGAAAGTGATTTCATTCCGTAGCAGTTGAATAAAAAATCTCCAGTTATTTTAGTTACTAGGAAATTATGACTTCAATACTTGGATGCTTAAGGTATGAAAACACCCCCAAAACATGCTGTATACCCAAAAAATCGTTAATATTTCTAGTTCGTGGGTATAAACCTTTTATTTCGGTAAGTCTGATCGTCAGAATTTGAAACTTTTGGCCAAATCTATCAAAGAGGTTTTGAAAAAAAAAACATTTCACTAAAATAAGCATTTTCCTATGAAAATGCATGTAAACATTGAAATTTTGACAAGTGTTTGTCTAAAAATTGTCCACTTTGCTTACTTTTTTCTTTCGAATTTTTAGTCTGCAGGTTCGAAAATACGAAAAAAAATTATATTACAATTTTTAACAAAAGGCCATTTACTGTACATTTGGTGCGGGGTACTTTCCATTTAAAAATTTGCTTTTCTTATGACTGCCTTTTTTTAAATCTGTTTTGTTAATCAATTAATTTATAATGCATAAGTATTTAAATTTTTAATAGGAGAATGAAAGTGAATGAAATTGTATTGAACATACAATTTTTCATTCATACGTCGCGCTCCCACCTTTGCTACTGGGCCAGTTGGAAGATGTATTTTTCTAGTCCATAAGAGCGGTGGTAAAAACTTTAAAGTCATTCTTCTCCAAACTGGCCAAATACTGGACCTTCAGGTACAATAAAGATGAATCTGAACAAAAAACACGCTACCTGGCACTCTCCTTGCTAGTGGACTAGAAGTGAGTGATGACATACAATGACATTAAATTTCTACTTTATTGAACTCAGAAAACTGAATTATAGCATATTTTACTAGTTGTATTACTTCTTCAATCGTTGTAAGAAAAATTAATTTTTATTTTTTGGTTATTCTGAAAGCACGAAAAAAATTAGCAGCAGTTAAAAACAAAATTAAGATTCTTGGGACAGAAAATCTAAAAAAATATATTCGAAGATAAATTAAATTCATAAAAAAATATAACGAATTTTTGGAAAAATAATAAGTTAAACGTCCCAGTAATCGTGACGCCAATTGTCTTGCTTTTCATTCAATTTAAATGTATTCAAATGTTATTCGCTACCATAAAATGCTAAAAATAAATTGTTTTTATTATTAAATGTCGGACTTCCATGCAGGAGGTCCGGGTTTCGATCCCTGAGCCGGGTACCAATGAAAATTTTTCTATGTACTTCTACCGGGGCTTCGGTGGTTCGAAACCCACCTTAAACTGTAGGTCCCCTCAGAAAAAGCTGGTATCGTACCAAGGTGGGGCCCCATGTCGAGGGGAATAGCCTTGGAGGTCGAAGCCGATTCTGTGAAGACTCGAAAATGAGTCAGCGATCTCCTTGCGTAGAGGCAGGCCCTCTCAAGGGACCTCCGCTCGGTGGTCGCTGGCCGATTTCGAGTAATGAACACACACACATACACTTACATAACACACCAGGACAGTGCTTCGAATCTGTGCATCTACCTGATGACCTCAGAGGGATCGCTCCGTACACCCTAGCCTGCTAGGGAGGCTGCCGAATGGCAGAGTGGGTGAGGATCACTTTGCCTGATCAACAAAGAAGGACGTCGTTTAATGTGCGATAGGTATGCCTGGTACCTGAGAGGTATAATCTCAGAACGTTGATAACAACGAAAAACCCACCGAGATCCAAAAACACTCGGCGAAGGATGGCCGGATTCGGAGTACTGCCTTGAGAATAAACACGGGTGTGGCACAATAGGCTTTATAGCTTGAGCGCCAGGGGTTGGGACCTCACGGCCCCCCCTCCCCCCGCCTACATTACAATGTATTTTCATGTTCATTATTGCGCTGTAAATAATTTTGTTACTAAAACTAATTTCATTTCTGTCCAAAAAAATTTGATATTTGTTTTCTTGTTTTATTAGTTGTGAGAAATTGGACTAGTTCCTTTATATTTTATACCATTTTGAGTTTTAAATTTGTTTAAAATTTTCTAACCTAATGTTTTATTAATGAATTGGTTGGATTTTGTAAAATTTGTATAATTAATTACTTGATTTAGTATCAAATCGTTACTTTGATGGGCTCAAAATTGAAGATGGTGCTTGTCGGCCTTCTTATTCGTCGTGATTGCCCTTCCATAATGTTCAAATTCTGCTACCTCATTTTTTAGATTTACGTGAAATGTCAGAATCAAAATGTAAACATTATAGAGAATCTTGCCCGATCTTGCTTGGATATTCAAGTCGGGATGGGATGAGATTAAACAATTCAAAACCAAAAGTTCGCGACGACAAGAATATCTCGAACTCCGGAGAGACTCCTTCACTGATGTTATTAGTGATGCCGTAGAGCGATATTTCCCGATATTGACACGATCCCGACTCGATCCTAGCCTCCAGTGTCGGTCGTAGATAGGGTCAGTTTTCGCTCGGCTCGACTTTGGCTCGGAATGCGATATATCGGCTCGGGATCGGGTCGGGTTTTCGATACTCCTTCGACAGATGTGCAATTCTTACTTGACCGAGTGGAGAGGCAAATTTGACAATAGGTTCATTCGGTCAACCCCGACTCATCCTCTGCTTGGTTAAACCGGTTATGCGTTAGGCCGGAGTGAAAAAGCTGAAATTTATTTTGCCTATAGTGGAATACTTGTGCTGTGGCATCAAAAAAAGAATGCAAAACAACTGTTCGAACCGAAAAATTTCTTCCGTTTGAACTTCTGATTCTAAAATTGGAAATTTTTAAAATTATTTAATTTCTTTGTATGGAAAGGATAATTAGGGAGAATTTTGTGTAGCATGTACTTTCCAAAGATGAAGAATAATAATAAAAAAACAGGGTAGCCGCAAAACCGCGAAAAGCGATAAATGACTGCGAATTTTATTAAAACTGTAAAAACCCGGGAAATTACAGTGAATTTTTTATACTGTAAATTTTTCAAATTTGTCTATGAAACATCTATCCAATACCTTAGAATATCACAAATCTCATATAAACTAATATACAGGTATGCAATTTTAAATGAGTTCGATTCCAGTTCTTCTTAAATGTGAAGTTAGTAAATTCAATTGTGAACTTTTTCAATCTGAAATGATTCAGTTTACAATGCGTGATTATAAAATATTTTACTTCAAATATGTTTAATTTTGGTTCTTTATCTTTAAACGTAGATTTTCAAATTAAAAAAGAAGCTCGACATTCGTTCTAACTCTAGAGACCAAAAAATGCTACTAAGATTTCTTCTAACAATTAACGCATTAATGCTCATCTCAGTGTATCGAAATTTGTTAAATTGTTAAAATTTTGTTAAAATATTGCATTGTTAAAATATTGCTTCAAGGGTGTTTTGAAATTAGGAATTTTTAGAAATATGTGAGTTTGTGGATTACTTTTCCTATCTTATAAACGTAAAAATCTGGGTAGATTGGTTCAGAATCAACCACAAATGAACAGTCTGGTTTAGAAGATTTCAAAAATTACAAAGTAAAAGCGTTGCAAATAGTATTTTTCACTCAATAACGGTTAAAGCTGATAAACTATAAATATAAATTAATTAATGATTTATTTAATTGAATTGCATTCCAAGTATTAAAAATTGAACAATAATGGATTTTACAAGACGATTCTGAATAGTGAATCTCTTCAAAATAAAACAAATTACAGGATGGAACACTGTTTAAATTCAAAAGCCCTAAAGAGGGCTGGGGACACCCGTGGGAATTCTGAGTTGAGTGTGCGAGAGAGACAGAAATATGATAAGCACGCCCAAAAAGGTGGAGCTTGTTAGTGAAAAAAAAAATTTCGACAGCCAATCACCGTAGGAATATTCTCAGGAAAAAAGGGTACATCGAAAAAAAAGTGTGAAAAAAATTTCTTGCAATAAAGTCATTATCAGGGGACAGTCGGCCTACGTCAGGCATCGTCTGGAAACCGGCACCCGTACGGCGGGGGGTAGTTTGTCGAGCGGACGGTTTTTGGCCTGGTGCGACCTTCCCATTGTTTGAGATTAGACACACCGTAGAAAAATCTAAATTTTGTACAATATCAATTGATTCAATTATAATATACTGTATTAGCTTCGTCACATTATTACGAGTAAATCAAAAAAAAAGATTGGAAAAAATCCGTTAATATTTTCAATCACAGTTGACCTTTTTTAAATATTTTTTTCCGTTGAATTATCTTCGAAGATCCCTTCTACCTTGTTCGGTTACGAATCCAGCATACTACACAAGTAATAATTGTTAACAATAGTTTCTGACATAATAGCCGTACAAAGTCGAACTACAGTTTGAAATGTCGAAAATGCTCTATTTGAATTTTTGTCTAATAGAAACATTTCATTGGGATAGTTTGGAAATGCAATTGATAACCAGTGAAAAGTCGGACTGAAATTTCTCAAGATACTAGAAAAAAAGTAGAGTAACTTTGACCAAGCATATTTTGAATATCATCAGTATTTATTAAAATTGGACAAACATCCCTATTCTGCCTTATTTATTTACGAATCCAGACATATGGCATAAGTAATAATTGTTAACAATAGTTTCGGATAAAGTAGCCGCATGAAGTCGAAATAAAGCTTGAAATATAACTCTTTTTCTTACGTGTTGTATGACAACTGTAATTGAAGATATATCTTGTAAACATTGCTGCGTTAAGAAGGCGAATTGTTTAAATATTAGAGTATTTCTTCTATACATAGTATACGTTACTTATTTACTGTAACTTTCATGTCTATCATAATTACCAACAATATCTTATATACACAGTAAGGTGGTTAAAAAATTAAGCCAGTGGAATTAGACATAAAAATTGAGTCAATTAACAAAATTCCGAAGGTCTCCAAAAAAATTGTACAGTTGTTTTTTTATATGTTGAACATAAAATAAAATTTTGCGAAACGTGATAGGGTCGGCAATATGTTAAAAAAAATTAATTTGGAAAATTTGCCCCCCATTGCTCCACCAAAATTCAAAACATTTTGCAAACTTGAGTTACTAATTATAAACTCAGTCTCTATCCTGTATTAAATTTGCAAAACGTTCGTGAAGCGGCAACATTATTAATCATAAACAAATTATTATTTTGTTAGTCACTCGCCAGCGAAAATACCGGAGGTTTTGCAAAATCTTACTTCTGCTTTTTTCCATTGAGAAGGGACTATTTTATGATTTGCA